>VWYI01018067.1:0-12527 GCA_013399455.1 Anthoscopus minutus
GCTTGTATGTCCTTAGGGTTAACCGGGGAATGTCTTTTGGCCATTCGCTTCTCTCACCAGGAATGTTAACACTGTGGGAGAAGCCCACTCGGCACACGCCATTTGGATTTCTTTCCAGTCTGTAAGCGGCATAGGTTTTTGCAAGTATGAGGTTATTGGTCTTTCCAGTTTGCCAGAGCTTACTAGCATATTTTCAAAGTCTGAGTCTGAGTCAGAGCTAGATGTGTGCTTAGATGTGTAGTGCTTAGCATTCCACGAGTGTTGGTGGCTCCAGCCTTCCTCCGAGTCAGAGGTGGAAGTCGAGTGGCAGTGCGTTTCTGGACTACGGTGCTTTTTGGTTGAACTCTGCCCTCTCCTTTTTCCGTGGGCGGGTTTTTTCTCTCCCTTTCCCCATCTCCCTTCAGGGGAGTTACTTTCCCTATAAGGGAAGGCCTTGGGGTGCTCCCCCTGATTGGACCAGAAGCTCTCCTCCCCCTTGCCATTTAGATTTGTTTTTTTCCACTTCCCCTCGAGTCTCTGTTTGCGCATGCTTGTGGCGGGAAGCAACTTTTTGCTCTGCCCTTCACCCTCTTCTCCGACGCCATTCTGTGGCGCGTATGGCAGGGGTTTTTCCCGGACCTCTTTAGGACTCGCGTTATTAAACATATCGTCAGATCCTGTGGCCCCACCACCCCCCCGACCGCTGATCATGTTTTATGGCTAAACCAGGAGCAGGACTGGGGGATCAGGACAACGGCGCAGGGGGATCTTTGTCACTGGGTGGCGGGTTAAAATCAGCAGAACAGTCACTAAACACAGTCTGAGTAGCTGCTCCTACTCCCACTTTCGGTGTGACTTTTAAACAGCTCCGGGCTGCTTTCCAAGTTTCTTGCTCTTGGAACGCTTTTCGCAGGGCTTGCGTGACTCTCCCCCAGCTTTTAAGACACTTGCTAGATCCTGAGCATATTACATCATCCGCAAGCATTTTAGTGCATTCATCCCAACACTGTGGGTGGAGAATATCTACGGGGTGATTAATGGCATTTAATTTTAACAATTTAGTAACAGCACAATCAAAATCTGCAACTGATTGCCCACTGCTTATGCAATTGCGAAACTACCTTGCCGAGAGCTTCCATCTTGGCGGTAGAGGAGCATCCTCCCCGCCAAAGTCGATCCTGCTGCTTCGGCTGTCTTTTCACATCCGGCGACTCTCCTGACGTCCCAGCTGCGCTCTACCGTGTGCCGGGAGCGTGGAGCCTGGGTTCGGCACCACTATGTTGCCTCTGCTGAGGCAAGGCGACCCGGTTCGGAAAAGACACGACGGCAGAACGTACAGGCCAGTCGGGCTAATCACACACAAACACCAATGTGGTGGATGGTGAAAAGCATTTATTTCCAGTTTGCATGGCTTATATAGCCACGACATGCTCGTGTCATTACTGCACTGCCATTGGCTAACGCAGTAAGGGAGGATGGGGCTCTGTCTTGAGAGGATGGGGCTCTATCTTTCTGTACATCGCAAGATCTTCCGATCGGCTTTTCTCTACCTAACCACATTAGGGTTTGGGTTTTTTATTTGCAGTGCAAGCATGTTTGTGCTACTCAAATGTTTGAGTAGATTTTTATAAGCTACTTTAAGAGCCTACTGTAGTTTTAAATTTTGAGTTTATGATAAAGAACGAAACCACTGTCATACAGCTGTACATTTTAGAAATAGTAAGTCTGTCACTTTCCTTCACAAAAAAACATTTCTCTGAGTCTACAGGTATTCCTATCATGATGAGAAAACAGCATAACCCATAATACATAAGGATATTTAAGATGACATGAAACTTTGATAGATGGGAATATCAAGGAGTATTTCAAATTTACAGCTTACTGCACTGCTACAATTTTCATGAAACAGAAAATCACTTGTGGAATCCTACTTGAATTTGAGTGGGTAGGTAATTAAAAGGACTTCAGATTCTACTGAATAAAAAATGAGATGATGAAGACAGTATCAGATGGGTAAGAATTATAATAACTTACAAAATAGGGTTCTTTCCACTTCTTTATAGATTTACAAATATACACATATTTTTGAAAACACTGAAGAAGAATTATTTTAAATCAATGTTGAGGCAATATTGGTGGTTTACAAAGGTGGGGTTTGTCTCTCGTTCATTTGTAGTGGATATCAAGAATCCTTAGCATGAGTGAAGTGCAGAACCAGTCAAAGCAAGAAAAAAGTAGTCTGTAAAGCTCCTAACAAGTTCCCTAAAATATTAAGCAAAGGCTGTGGAACTGCTCTCAGTTTTTTGAAGTTTCAGCTGAGTAGCACTTTATCCTCCTTGTCTCCTATGGCTAGTCTCTATGATTGCTCAAGCAGAAGGAGAATGGCTGTTTAATACAACCTATCTATTTTAAGCAAAAACATACTTGGAAAATAACTTATGGTCCTAATTAATGGTGTGACATCCTGACATTCTACCAGTAATTATTACCTCAGAAAAAAAACAGCATGATTCCAAAATATATCTCTACTTACCAATTACTTTTCTCTCCCATAAAAATCAAACATTTTTAATTACAAAGAAAGTCCTATCCTCCGATATCATTTATGTTCTGAGTGCACAGTACAGAAAAGGAACATTCACTGAAGCTATTGTCATTATTATGAGGTATGGCTTCAGGAATAAATTCCTGCCTAATCTAAAACTGTAAAGATCTTTTCAAAGGATAAGAAGGCAACATAAGTTATTGCCAGCTTGGGAGAAAATTTAAAGGGTGATTAATCTGAAGAGTTTTCTTTATGAATACACTTCTTAAAGTGAAGGAAGAAAAACACACCTAGTAACAGAAAGATCATTTTCCTGCCAAATACTTTGCTGGAATCTCAGTCAACACAGGAAACTATTTTCCTCTAAAGAGAATACAGACTTTATTAACTTCTTCTTTTGCCATCCTGCTTTTTATACTGAATGCTTTTTAACTACTGCAGCCATAAAACTTCTGAATACTGAACTTCATCACAAGCTAGAAAGAGGGAAAATAAATCAGCTAGAGCTGAGAAATTTCTGTTGCTGGCAGTCTTTCATCTGACTTCAAGTACAAGATGTCAGACTCTGTCTTACTACCTGTAAAATAATTTATCCAATTGTGGTTTCAATAAACAGAATCTTTAATGGCTATGAAGATGAGTTAGAAGGCAGTACAATTTTTATCACTCTGGCTTTCACAGAGCTTAAATCATAGAAATTCGACCAGGAAATAATACAGTATTAACATATACATTTACCTTTATCGAAAATAATGATTTTTCAGCTTTACATTATCAGAAGCCTTCCTTTGCAATTAATCCAGGTAGGCTTTCTACCAGCTGAAAATTTGAAATGGGTTCCCGTATGAAGACAGTCCTATGTTTATTGGATGCAAAAGGAAACTTGGTAGCAAAGGATGAGGAAAACACTGAGATAATTAATTTCTTCTTTGCCTCCATCTTTTATAGCAAGGCCAGTTATCATCAGGACAGCCAGCCTCCTGAACTGGTAGACAGGAATGAGAAGCAGAATTAAAACCATATAATCAGCAAAAAATGGGTAGTGACCTACTACATAATTTAGACACTCAGAAGTCTATGGGAATAGATGAGATCTGCCTAAGAGGGAGCTGGCAGAAGGCTTCACAAAGTCACTGTCCTGTTCTGGCCACCACAGAGTTAATTTTTGCAGTAGGGGGCATGGCCAGGACCCAGACTATACACCTCATGTCACTGCCAGGATCAGGTCTCCCTTCCAGCTTATGTAGCAGTGGGACGGATTGGATATTGTCAGGGGCTTCCATATGAAGAGCAATGTGGATTGCTCATCTCTTTCTTGCATGCTCTGTCATTATTATTGT
The DNA here is from genome assembly GCA_013399455.1 of Anthoscopus minutus. Lineage (NCBI taxonomy): Eukaryota > Metazoa > Chordata > Aves > Passeriformes > Paridae > Anthoscopus > Anthoscopus minutus. The sequence goes on from VWYI01018067.1 coordinate 3,865, forward strand.
TGCTGTTACTGTTCATTGTCTTATTTCATTGCTTTTTCCAGTAAATAGCTCTTATCCGAATGCATGATCTTGACCTTCAGTGCAGAATACCAATTTTCCTCTCCAGACTGCTGCATGGGGAAGGAGGAGGGGAAGGAAGGGAAGCAGTGAGCAGTGCATGATTTGGAGTGTTTCAGTTGTAACACTTAGCTGGAGAACACTATTCCTAAATCACAACAGAAAATTAAAATTGTTTACCACCAACCATGATTTACTGGAGATGTCCCAGTTGATGAGGTTAGCAAATGTGACATCCATCTACAAGAAAATTTGGAAGAAATATGTGGGAAACTACAGGCCTGTCAATGCTCAGTGTCCAGGAAAGTCATGATGAGGATAATATTGAATGTCATTACATGGCATGTTCAGAATAATCAGAGGATCCGACCCACGCAGCATGGGCTTGTGAAAGGCAGGTTCTTCTTGACCAACCTGATTTCCTTCCATGCCAAGTTGATCCACATAGTGGGTGAGGTAAAGATTGAATGTGTTACCTCCTTAAATTTTAGTAAAGCCTTTGCCACTGTTTCCCAGTGCATTCTCCAGGAGAAGCTATTTATGGCTTGGATGAGTGTATTCTTCACTGAGAAAAGTATCTGTATGGCTGAGTCCTCAGAGTCATAGTGATTGGAAATAAACCTAGCTGATGGCTGTTCTCCAGGGCCCAGTGTTGGGGCCAATTTTGTTCAATCTTTATATATTTTCTGAATGAGGGACCTGGGCAGTGTGAGTAGATGAGTACTAGATGAGTACCTAGATGAGTAGGTTCTCAATGACTAGATTGATCTGTAGTTTCTACAGAGGGATCTGCACAGGCTGGATCAATGGCTGATTAATGTATGAGTGCTAGGTTCTGCCTTTGGGTCACCACGACCTCAAACACTGCTGACAGTTTGGGGAAGAGTGACTGGAAAGTGGCTCAGTAGAAAAGGACCTGGAGGTGGTGGTTGACAGTGGCTAAATATGAGCCAGCTGTGCCCAGGTGGACAAGTAGACAGTGGCTTCCTGGCCTGTAACAGCCATAGTGTGGCCAGCAGGAGCAGGGCAGTCATTGTCACCCTGTACTGAGCCACAGCTGAGGCCACTGATGAGGCCAAACCTCAAAACCCATATTCAGTTTTGGGCCCCTCACAACAATAAAGACATTGAGGTGCTGGAGGGTGTCCAGGGCAGGGCAGTTAAGTAAGCTAAAGGTTTGGAGCACAAGTCTTATGAGGTAAAACTCTAACACATTTATTTTATAAAGACCTGGGTTTCTTGATGAATCTCAAGTTGTCCATGAACTGGCTCTTGAGGCCCAGAGGGCAAATGGTGTCCTAGGGTGCATTGGGAAGAGTGAATCCATCTGGTTGAGAGAGGTTATCCTCCTCCTCTACTAAGCCCTTGTGAGGCACAGCTGGAATGCTGTGTCTATTTCTGGGCCACTCAATGCAAGAAATACAAGGAGCCACTGGAAAGGGTCTAGTCAAGGATTTCAAAGATGATCTGAGCTCTGCAGCATTCGTCTAGAAAAGAGAAGACTAAGAGGAGAACTAATTAATGCATATAAATGTTTCCAAGGAGGATGCCAAGAGGAAGGTACCAGATTCTTCTAAGTGGTGCCCAGTGACAGGACAAGGAGCTATGACCACACAAGAAACCAGAAGTTTCATCTCAGCATAAGGAAGAAACTCTACATTGAGGGTGGCAGAGCACCATAATAGACTGCACAGGCAGTCTCCCCCTCTGGAAATATTCCAAACCCACCTGAAAGAGTCCCTGTGTCACTTGTTCTAGTTCACCCTGAATTTTAGAAATATGGTGAAGGAGGAAGAAACAGACATTTTAACTCTAAATTTGAGGAAAACCCAAAGAGTCAGTCATCATGGAAGACAGACAGTCAGTATATCCTGGGTCTTCATATATCTCATCCTTGCCTTAGCAGACACCAATAACTGTCAGTTTAAATTTAATTATTTTATGTCAAAAAAAGCTAGTCTACATTAAAAGGTCCACATATCATTCAGTCTGTGGGGCATGTCGAAGTCTTATTTCTCTTGGTTCAAATGTAATAGCATCACCTTCTTACAGAGGCACAATGTAGTCATTAACTGTATTATGACACTTCACTATATCTTTGTAATACTATGTTTCTTTCATTCAGGAGGCTGTTTCACATCAGGGGGACAGGATTAACAGTTGGAGGAAGTGATCTTATCACTCTCTACAAGCACCTGAAAGGTTTTAGCAGGGAATGTTGGTCTCTTCTCCTGGGTAATTAGTAATAGTGATAAGAAGCTGCATCAAGCTGCACTGACTGCTGAAAAATATTAGTCACTGGAAGTGTTGTCAAGAATCGGGACAGCTTGCCTAGGGAAAAGGTGGAATCACCAATCCTGAAGGTGCTTGGAGATGTGCAGATATGACACTTCAGGGCATGGTTTGTCATGGCTTAGTGGTGGGCTTGGCAGTGCTTGGTTTATGGCTGGTCTTGATGACCTTACAGGTCTTTTCTAACATAAATAATTCTCTGACTTTGTGATTGCATGTTTCTATGAAGAATGTGAGAGGAATGAAATAAAAAAACATGTTCAGTGGTCATGTGCTTTTGCAATGCCATTGCTTACCTAAGGTTTCCTCCATATTTTCAGGGAAGTTCAGAAGATTTTATTAATTCTTAAAACTCCAGGCATTTTTAAAAATTTGTATGTTGTTTCTGGAATCCATACAGAAACTACATTTTCAATTTTCTAAAATATCAGTTATGGATATTTAATACCTGTACAGAATTTCTGAATTTATCGTCAACTCCACCAAAACTTTACAGATTTGAGTATAACCTTGGTTAATTTTCTGAACTAGTAAAAAAGCACTGCTTCTTAAAGAATCCAAAACAGGACATCTTCCTGACCTCTGAAGGGAATATTATATAAATATACCTATTTGAGTGACATTTCTCATTCAGAAATTTTGGTGAGCTCCAAGATTACCATGTAAAGATTACAGGAGACTGTTAAAATCAATTTGACCTTTAAAGAACTTTTATATTCCAGCTGTCTCTATCAGATTTCCAGCAACTTCATTATTTATAGCAAGTCATTGAAGTCTACTGCCAAGATAAATGGCAGCCTGAACCCTGCTTTAAACTCCAGCTAAAGCAAGGAAACACACGGAGAAATTGCAGCTTCCCTCTACTTATTCTACAGACTTTATTAGAACTGAACTCTAGTCTGTAAGAAAACCACAAATTTACACATTTGACTTCAGACATCAAGTGGTTCCTAGCAGAATTCTGAATGATTCCAAAATCAGACAGGTTACTTTTACAAAGAATTGCCCACATCTTATATTTTATTGATATCTTGGAAATTACTTAATACAAACTTTATGGCTAGCCACAGCTAAAATATAATACAAATCTAAAGCCATGATCAAGGTTTTTATTTGCAAATATACAAACTTATATTTTCTAATATTTGTTTCAGTCTTGATCAGGATAAAATTCTTGAACTTGTAGCTTTATAATAAAAATAAATACTGATTACAGAGAAATTTACTCAGAAACTATTGTGCTTATCAGTTTCTTTTTTGCTAGATACAAAATGTACGTGATCTTGAATAATGTCTAGATGAACCAAAAAACAAATAAACAAGCAAATCTGAAAATATGTCTACATATTAATATTATGTACTGGAGTACCGAAAAGAGTGACTTTTAAAGTGCATATATGTATAGTCTTTATGTACTCAAATCTGACTACTCCTACTGTTACTCATAATTTACAGTAATTAAGAAATTTTAAATTTATTTTTGGATTAGTGTTTGTTTCTCCCTTCCTCAATATTTTGCAAATCTGTGGCAGATGCTAGCACATTTATAAGAACCATTTAAACAAGCTGTTCCCTGTATGTGAGTACAAGCTAATAGATGCATAAAATAAGGAGCACAGAAAATAATGGAAATTACATCCTTTTACCATGCTCTAAAACAATTTCTTTATGTAGGTCAAAAGATCTACTAGCACTTCTAGAGATGTTTTGTATATCTTCTTTCTTTCTGATCCAACCCTGCAAAAAGTCTGTCTATGGACTTTTGTAAAATTATTAACTCTAAAGGGTACAAAACTCTCTTTGAAAAAGGAAGGGTTTACATTTTTAGTACTGTTGGCATGAATGCAAGTGGCAAAACCAGAGGCATGCAAATTTCAGCTTCCTATAAACCTGCACAAAAGAGGCCAAATTATTCATTAAAAGTGAAAAGACCCTACTAGAATTTGAACACAAAATTTGTGCAGAATCAAAAGGCAGTATTTCAACAGATTTAGCAGAAGAGACATGGCAAGAGAAGTTACAGGAGGGAAGCAAATTTGCAACTTAATCTGAGGTTTGATAAGGACTAATCTGATACTTCTGAAAGGCAAACAACTAGCTAATTAAAGGTGCTTTGTGATTCAGCGCTCAGATCTGTGAATGAGGTCTATGTATAATTTAAACTCCTTACATCTGTATCCATTACTTAAGAAAATGATTTCATGACCGGGACTTCATTATGAATAAACTTAGTTTTTGTGGGTCAGTTTGAGACTAACTTTAGAAATGAGCAGTTTTTGTTGAATGCAAACTTTATAACTAAACAAATAAATCAGAGAAATTTTCAAAATTCTCTGATAATATTCAAAATTATCAAATTCTCTGTTAAGCTTCAAAATATTTTGAAACTGAATAAAATTCCTTTTCAAAAGAAATGTTAATATGTTTCAAAGTGGTCATGTATATTACATTCATGTATTACTTTTATCCAAAAGACCATGAAGTAAAATGATTTAGTTCTGTAATCAGTATTTATTAATCATTAATTTAATTGCAAAGCAATACATAGGATTAGGTTTTATTTCCAAACTAACTTATTTGTCCATGTATCAAACTTCCTTAAGCAAGAGGTAGAAAGTATTTTAGGAGTACATTCTAGGCAGGAAAAAAGCATCCCAAACTGACAATAATTGAATTTTAGTAGAATCATCAAGGTGTTCATAAGTCATAAGAAATCCAATACAGAAATGAGAAATTAAAATTGCATTGTATTTTTATAGAGGTTTATTGAGTGAACCTTGAAGAGGAAATGTACCAACATTATATTTCCCCCCTTATTTAACTAATTGTACATAGACCTCAACTGTTGCACAGAGCTACAAGCGCAGCTCCAATACTGATGTAAATTTCATAGTCCTCAAAGTGGAGTTACTTTTCTTTGTTATATTTCTTGACTTCCAGATTTTAATAATTAAGTGAATTGATAGCTGTTTTGATTGGAGGCATTAAAACTGCTGAGAAAAAATGTTCTGACTTGTAAAATTTTTACATACTAATTAAAATGCTCAATAGCTGACTAATTTCTAAATACAGACAGGGAAAAACAGAAGATACAATCTATTTTTTTTCCTCTGCAAATGAAAACTATATGAGTGACTGCAACTTTGCTTCAATTAGTTACTCTAATGACATGACATTTACTACAATGCTTACGAATACTCTAGTGGGAAATATACTAAGGTCAGTGGAAATAACCTTCAATCCATAAAAATAAATCAAAAATTAGTTTTCAAATGCAAGAACTTCCATTTCTTTGTAAACATGATATTGGAGGTCAAAGATACTCTAGGGAAAGAGTAATTTCATAAGTCAAATACATAAACGACCCAGTAGTATGAAACTGCAATATTATTTTTGGAAGCCAAATCAGCGATTGTTTGTGCTCTGGCTTTTAACACTTTTCAGTAGCAATTGATTGATCTTGATTCATGTGAATATCCCTCAATATCTCTAGCTACTCAGAGATTTTTTTTTTCCGGTACAAAATAATACTTTGGTTTGTTCATCTCTTTTTCTCCTCTGTGTAATAAAAGTCTTTTCATGTGTAGTTTATCAGTATCTACTTTCTCTGTGGCAGATATACATACCAGACAATGGAACTAAAAATACACTCATAAACATCAGAAATGCAGGGAGTAGGATGAAATGCATTGGAGAATAAAGGTCCTTCTTTTGTACTCAATGAGCCAACATGAAAAAAATTATTTTAAAAAGTCTGTTGGTACCACCTCAGGAAGTACATTTTTAGAATGTTTTTTGGAATTGTATGTAGGATAGAATTTGGTTAGCTATAGCAATATTTGGATCACTGGGAGTGAGGCAATAGTAACTATGAGGATGATGTCTTGGGCTTTTGGATTTTCTATTCTGCATTAGTGTGTGGCTTTTTGTTCAGGGTTACTAAGATCCTTTCACAAGGTGATGAAGACACAACAATCCCACTACAACTGGGGACTCAAGGACATTTTTTCCAAACTTCAGGCTCCAAGTAAAAACAACGTGGAAGGAAGAGGGTGGCAAGTGGGACTCCTGTATGCAAAAGTATCCAAACATATAAAATGTGTGGTCTCAGGACTGGCCCCTGCTCCCTTTGCCTCCATTTCCAAGCCATGCAGGCAGAGCTCTGATTTTAACACTGGTGCTGTCTGGGTGTGGCCATTGAAATCCTCAAAAATATCCTTTATTCTCCTCAACTCTGTCTAGCCTCCGTTCTCAGCTCTTCCAGGCATCAAAGACATGTTAAATATACTGCAAAACATTTGTAAAATACTGTGGATGAGACTCAACTGACTTTGAAAGTCTGCTTTCTAACCTCACCTAGTCATCTAAGCTTCCCTTTTCAATCAATAGGCACTTAGTGGGTGCGATCTGTCTTACCTTAATCAGTGCATCTAAGAGTAGGCTAAAGTACTTCAGACATCTGCTTTAGGATGAACTGCACTCTAAGAATGACCTCTTTTCTATATGGATTACAATGGAAACCTCAGGTCTGAGTCAGATTTTATGTATACATTATAGGTACTCGAAGTTACAGAACTGACATTCAGTTGATACACTTTTGTTTATTCTTTTATTAGCATATAAATATATTATATATATTACATAAATATAATATACATATGTATTTTATGTATTTATGTATATCTATATATACATATATTCAATTGTTAAACATTTGGATCTCAAAAATTCCAGGATTCTTCTGAGGACTGATTGTTTATTCATTGATACGACATGTATTATCAAGACAGTATGTTTACACTGCATTTGTGATACACTTAATTTAGAGATTTTAACCATTAAAATGAATAACTAGAAAGAATCATTCCAAATATAAGTGATGTTATTGCAATCACTGCCAGCACAATCAATTGTGCTAGGTAAGGAAATATAAATTTAGTTATCATGAATAGATAGAATTAGATAGAACACAATAGAAATACTTTCTAAACATAAATTACTCCTCTAAACTTCATGCAGATTAACTCCAATTATGATGTTCCTCCACCGTTTCTTGTGTAGAAACCTCTGCTAAGACCTCAGATTCTATAAAATGGCTATTCATTTATGTGCACATCAGCATTAGCGAGAGCTAATAAGCAGAGATTGGCAGATCAAAATTGTTAGTGCTGAGAACCCAGTGCTTATCTCCGATATTTTTGTACATTGCTGGTCATGTTCAGTCTGTCATCCACCAGCATCCCGAAGCCCTTTCTGGCAGGGCTGCTCTCCATCTGTCCGTTCCTCAGACAGATATTGTTACAGGGGGTTGCTCCAACCCAGGTTTGCAACCAACCATTTTGCACTTGGTCTTGTTGAACATCATTAGATTTATGTGCTTTCACTCCCTGAACTTGTCCAAGTCTCCCAGGAAGGCATCCCGTCCTTCAGATGCACCACTCAGCTTGGTGTCACTGACAAATTTGCTGAACATGCATTTGATCCCTTTATCTGTGTCAGTAATGAAGACATTAAATAACAATGGGGAAACCCAGTGTTAATAATACAGACACCTGAGGAACCCCACTTGTCACTGATGTCCACTGGGACACTGAGCTGTTGACCATGCCCTTTGGGTGCCACCATCCAAGCAATTCCTCAGCCACCAAGCAGCCCACCAACCAAATCCATTTCTTTCCAATTTAGAGAGAAGGATGTTGTAGGGGATTATGTCAAAGGCTTTCCAGAAGTCCAGATAAATGACACCTGTAGCCTTGCCCTTGTCCACTGATGGAGTCACTTCATCATGGAAGGTCACTATGCTGGACAGGCAGGACTTGCCCTTGGTGAAGATGTGCTGGCTTTCCTCAGTTCCCTCTCTGTCCTCCATGTGCCCTAGCATAGATTCTAGGAAGATCTGTTCCATGCTGTTCCCAGGTACAGAGATGAGGCTTACAGGTTGATAGTTCTCAGGGTCACTCTTTTTATCCTTTTGAAAGATGGGTACAATATTTCCTGGTCTTCCAGTCACCTGGGACTTCCTTGGGACCTGACTGCCAAGACTTTTCACATACCATGCAGAGTGTCTTGGCAACTATATCAGCCAATTTCCTCAGAACGCTGGTGTGCATCTCATGAGATCCCATAATCTTATGCACATTCAGGTTCCTCAGGCTGTCATAAACTTGATCTTTAGTTACAGTGGGAGGGACCTTGCTTCTCCTGTCCCCATCCTGCTGTCCATCTACTCAAGAGGTGTGGGAGGAGAGGTTTCCCTTGAAGACTAAGTCAAAAATATTCTTGAATACCTCAGCCTCCTCCTCATCCCTTTTGAC
>VWYI01018068.1:2752-117293 GCA_013399455.1 Anthoscopus minutus
GAGGAGAGGAGAGGAGAGGAGAGGAGAGGACTTCAAAGTGGCTTTAAAAATAAGTTTGATACCTGAAGAAAAAGAGTAGGGGATTGAAACTGCAGATGAAATCTGGCCAGTACTTTTGGTTTAATAATGCATGATACTCTCATTGTTTTATATATTAGGAAGATGCTGCCTTGTGACATCTTGGAAATCCCAAATAAAACATTATTTTCCCCTTTACTTGAAGGAGGACTGTATGTACTCAGATGATGCAGGTTGTGTTCTCAGCTTTTCCAAACTTCTCATCAACCTGCATCAGAGCTTATAAAGTGCTGCTGAGTCAGAACAGCCTCACTTAAGAGTCACAGTGCACTGACTTTTCACAGGCAGAAATAACTTCCCATAATATATTGCACCCAGAAATCAGGCCATGGTATTACCATTTCTTTGTATTAATAAAAACTGTATTTTGGATTCCATTATAGTTATTTAACCTTTGATATCTAACCTCTGGGTCAGTTTTCTCTTTATAACTGTGCATTTTCTTCAGTTTTGTTTCTATATTTAGAAAACTTATGCTCTGAAAGAAGATTTTTTAACTGTTTTTTAAAAAAGTATATTTAATCTAGCTCAAAAGTTTTGGTGTTTCTCTGAAACCTACAATTAATTTTTCCAACTCAGATACAGTATTGCTGCTTGTACCACAGTCAAAGAAATACTTTGCTTTTCAAAGAGTATTTTAGTCTTCAACATGTTCTTCACTACCTCATATGCAGTCCGTATGTAGTAAAAATACAGCCACTTCTACTGCAAATAATACTAGTTTTCTCTCTGTCTCTTGTCATTTTTTCTCTATCAGTATTTTTGGCAATGGATATTAAACAAATATACCCTTCACTGACAATCCAGTACACAACTCTGGATGTCAGCAGGAATGCAGAGAGTTCTAAAAATAGCACATTTGGCTCCTACGGTGCAAGTGGAGCTCAGAGACACAGCATGTCCCTCGCAGACAATGGCTGTTTATCACCTACATCCCCCAACAAAACAACCTTTTCAGCTGTGTTTTGGTTCTCAGCGTTTCACACACAGAGCAGTCAGTGGCCAATGCTGCGCTCCTCCCTGAGACTCACAAGTTTTAACTCAGATCAGCTTGGGCTTGGAAAAGAATTAGCCACCCTAAGGGTTTATTGCTTTCCAGCCTGATTTAAACTGTGAATATCACCGGTTTTCCTACCTTCAGGGAGGAGAGGATCCCTCCTTTCCCTGCACAGAGCCCTATGTCTGTTCTTATACTGGAGGGACTGACAGAAGAGCTCTTCTGGAAGTGGGGTGTTGTATCAGCATTGCTGAAGGCAGAATTTGGCCCAGTGTATCTGACATTCCAGAATAGGAAGTCTGCAAGTACAAACTATTTAGACATGAAAATCAGGGAGATGCCCAACTATTCAACCTGCCCGGGCAAATGCAGCTTTTTGTGTGCCCAGAAACAGCCAATAAAGTCATGTGGTGAAGCTTTACCCCTGAAAACAGTGTGTGATAGTTCTGGAGACTATCTTTGACCCTGGCATTTACTACTATCTTTATACTGGGGATTTTCGAGTCCAGTATAACTTTGAGTATAATTTCACTCACAGGCATCTGCCCTACAGGAATAAAATGAAAACCTGCCCTTAGCCAGAGAGCAGAGTTAGCCCCACCAGGCTTTGTGCTACCACACAATGCAAACTGTCAGTGCCTCAATCAATACCCATCCATGCTCAACAATAAAGACATAGTGCTTCAGATGGGGGGAGATTAGCCCTATCAGATTCAGCAGTTGTCCAGGCAAGACAGGATCTGGGACACAGACTGATTACACTGAAAAGATATATCACTAACTATAAAAAGGTAGAGCTGAGAGGCACCAGCAGTAACCCCGCTTTTGGAATGTGGAGTGTTTGCTTTAATACACAGTGAAACAGCAAAACGCTCACTCTGGGTCTACGGCTGCTGCTCCCTTCCCCATGTTGCTGTGCCTGCTACAAGGATCAAATTTCATGGTTTATTGTTCTCCCTCCAACTGGCCACCATCCACATTCTTCTTCTGTACAAAGCTGCACCTCTTGCTCCAAAGAAGAGAGAACTATGCCTTCTTTTTATAAATTTTAGTCACATTTGCAAACACACACACAGAGAAAGGGGATAACGCTTAAGCACTAAACAACATTTCAGGGAATGGTGTTATTTTTCTCTGAGAAAATTTCCTTGAATCAGGCTAAAAAAGGGCAATTTTCCACCAAAAATCTACTAATTTTTGAGATGCAGAAGTTGTCTCCTCTGTCTTCTGAATCTTTAATATTGTGCCTTTTAATGAAACAACTGCTCTATGCCTGAAAATCCCTATTCATCACCTGCCTCAGGTGGGAATTGGCACTGAAATTCTGCAAAACTCAAATTCAACTCTGGATACACTGCTGGAAATCAAAACCACAGTCACTGGGGCTACTTCACTCTAATGGAGTAAAACTGGTACAGAGCAGGTGGGGTCCAAAATTCAGTACCAATCTCTCTATGTAAAAAAGAAATCTATTACAGACAAATAACAGATCTCCATTCTAGATTCCAAGAAACGTAATAAGTATCTCAGACTCAAGGATTCCTACACAGAATAATTTTCCTATGCAATCTTTCTTTTAATTCAGCATTTAGGATCCATTTTCTTCTATAAGATTTGCAGTAAAGTCATCAAAATGCTTACAAAATGCTCCACTCCTGAACATTCACTATCTTTCTGCAGCAGCTCAACAGACTGTAAAACTGAAGCACTATCATCTGGCGTGTAATTATTGTAATAAGTGCTCCCTGTAAAATGAGGGAGGCACCATAAGCTTACCTAACTAGTCTGAAAATGTAAAATGCTCATCACCTGTAATCATTGTCTTAACTGTCCTTGATCTTTACTGATAGCAGCAAGATTATTAATAACTCTCTGACAGTGAGAATCAGCTGAAAATGCAGCACAGGCAGAGCACCAGGAAAGTTGCTCAAAGAAGGAGGAATATTTTGGCCAATTAGAAAGACTCACTTCAGGATATTTATTAAATTTTTTGTGTGTGTCTAATCAGTGATGCAAGGGGTTCAGAGGTGTAAGACTACAATGCAAGATGGAAATCTGGGGCATAGAAACCTCAGGAATCCAACAAGGACGTTCCAACTTCACAGACTCAGTGGTGAAGCCAAAATAAAAACCTCAGTGTTTATGGATGTATGATTAAAAGTGATCATGTCACTGTGGTTAACAACTTATTAGTCCTCATCCAAGATGCAGGAAAACACCCATGAATGTATTCTTCATTCATACCTCCCTCCAGCATAAAACACCTGGTGGGCAGTAATTCATGGAACTGCTGCACTTTGCTCCTTTTCAGTTGTATGTCTATCCACAGGCCTGTATCCCAAGCCAGCAAGACTCTCTACTCTGTTTATTCTGGGTCCCACCAAACACAAGCAGGGTCCTCATGTGCTTGAAGCAACAAACTGCTCTATGTCTTTGTTGAATAAGGGGTCTTTCACTGGTAACCCTTTAAAGAGCACTAGATGTGCCCCACTGTTTTGTTTCACACCTGCATAAGCAAATTCAGTGAGTCACAAGTCCTTCCCTGCCACCTGTTCTAGGCTGCTGCAGGAAGTAAGGGAGAATGGAGTGCTGGAACTTGGAAAAGAGCAAGCTGATCCTGAAGAGGCACAGTGGCAATGCACTTCACTGACTCATCACTCAGAAGCTGATATTTAGTAACTATCCCCTATTTCTCATTGCTATCACAGGACATTATGATATTTAGCTAAATCAGCATTACATTAAGATTGATTAAATCCCCCTCCTTAAGAACGAGTCACTTTGCAGGGAAGAAGAGCAAAGACCTGACTCTGGAGTGCATTTCACACTTCAGCTCTCAAGCAGATCCCAGTAGAATTTCAGTGATCAATCTCTGCTTTGCTGGGAGAGAAGTGTCTCTCTCAATCCTTCCCAAGCTGCTGATGGAGTGACTGTGTGCACAACTAAGCAGCTTGGAGTCTGCTTACCAAGTGTTGGTTCAGCCTAACAAAGCCCTTGGTTTGGTGGTGAGACTCAGTGTTTCCAACTATTCTTCTAAACAAGAAGATGTGTATTCCTCACAGCCAGGCTGCTCTCAGACCCAGTCCCCGAACCATTCCCTGCTCCCAGGCCCTGGTCACAGTACATCTCTCTGATCTGGGGTAGTAGCAGATTCACACTTCTCACCGAGTCTCAGGGACAAGGTCGCTGGACAGAAATCAGGGCTGTGCCTCACTTTTGCCAGCTGTGTTTTTGCATTTGCCAGCTCAATTGGTATCCCCATGGGTGGAGAATGGCCCTCATCCAAAGCAGGGAATGGCTTCTGGCAAATGCTAGTAACAGGTATTTCAAGTCTGCCTCTTTGCTATTCAGGAGCTGTATTGTTTGACCTGCTGTCCATGAAGGACACATTTTAACTTCACTTCTCACCCCACCTGATCTTTTCTAGCCTCAGAAGCATAACACAGAGATGAATTTGTTGAAGGGCACTAAGATAAAAAGAAAATATTCCCTCTGAAAGGATAACGTGAAACATGCAACGAGACTATCTCTGGAGCTTATAATATAAGCTAAAAGAGACTATCACCTATACATGTAAAAAAAATGATTTTAAAACAGCACAAAATTTTCCAACAGGCTAAAATAGGCAATGCATGGTGGAATTAAGGTACATTTTTAGTTGAAAAAATAAATACATTTATTCTGATAACACCAGAGGTTGTTACTGCTTTGTCCGTGTATGCACTGTGCACACCTCAGAAATTCAGTGACGTCACATTTGAAACACAAGTGGAAAAGCAAAAATAAGAAAATAAAGGACTCGGTATTTTCACATAAGCCATGGAAGACAGAAGAGAGGTTCTCACCTGTCTGCTCTGAGATAGCAGTGTGGCAGCCTGCATCTGTCTCTGCATCCGATGTGGCTGCATCAGCTGTCGGAACTGCTGCTGGAGAAACTGGCTGTTGTTGGCCTGCTGGGACTGCTGCGTGGCTGGAGACTGCTGCTGCTGCTGGAGATAGTGAATGAGGGACTGCTGTCCTTGTCCTGCTGTCAGAGGGGACATTTTTTGACTGGCTGACTCTGAGGCAAAGTGAGACAGTGGTTTGGTGTTGTTGAAGGAAAACTGGTCTTGGCTAACAGGGCTCTCATTCACCAGACCTGACTGTAAGCTACTGGATGGCTGTTGCATAATTATGTTCATATTTTTGGTCTGGTTTGTAGTCATTGATTTAAAAAGCGAGTTCTGCATACTTGTGGGGTTGCTGCTGGGAGTGATGTTAGAGATTAATGTACCTTGAGGACTGAAGGGCTGCTGATGCAGAGCAGGGCTTGACAGCTTTTCTGGCCTGTACGGTGGAGAAGGTCCGGTATTTGTGGAGGCCATGCTGGCAACCAAGTTGTTCTGTGGGCTTTTAATGCTGCTGGCTGGCAAGCTGGCTGCTGTCAGAGCAGGCAGCATGGTGCTCTGAGGGCTGAAGGGCTGCTGGCTCAGAGCTGGACTGGAGTGCTTCTCAGAGCCATAAGGGGGAGAGGGGCCATTGGATGGGGTGCTGCTGGAAGTCATGCTTGAAAGCAGATTGTTTTGAGGACTCTGAATGTTGTTTCCTGGTAAATTATTAGCAGGCATGCCAGACACCATAACATTTTGAGGACTGAAAGGTTGATGGTGTGGGGATGATCCTGCCCTGTAAGGCGGTGAGAGACCAGGAGGAGACATAGTTGTCCAGCTGGGAGCCTGTACTTGTTGCTTGGTACCAGACACCTGCTTGCTGGCTGCCAGCTGCTTTAGCTGTTGAGCATGCCAGTTGGAGCCAGGCATATTGGGCATGGGTACTGGGAGCATTGGTGGTGGCTGGCTTTTGTTCTGAGCTGCTGTAGAGATGGGTGATGCAGCAGGTTTGTTTGAGGGAGGAACTTGGAAGTTAGCTCCAGCAGATGATGGTCTCATCTGAGGGGATCCTCCACTGGTTGGATTGCAGCCTGGAGAAAAATCTTTGTTAGCAACATGGTTCTCCAAGTGGGAAGTCTGTGGGGAGGACTTTGGAGTGGTACTTATGTTTGGTTGAGAATGACTCAGACCAAGAGGATCTTCAGCCTTGCTGCACAAAATCTTCTCCAGATCCAGGTCATTGGGAGACGGATCAGGCATTTTGGTCAGCTCTTCCAATAGATCTTGCAGCTCTTGGTCCACAGACTGTAAGCTGTTTCCTTTCTCATCATAATGGACAATGCTGTTGGTTTGCCCTCCTATTGACCCCTTCTGATTTATTTCTGTGTTGGGTGGCACTGAGAATGGGGAGCCAATGCCACCACCATTCATGTGATTGTTTTCGAGGAGCACTGGGTGCCCTGTGACTCCCAGGGAAGAAGTGCTATGACCAGTGGAGAATGGAGAACTCTGCATTTCTGGACATGCCATGCTGGAATTGCCACCTTGGCCCATGGCAAGGTTTACATCATCAAGACAAAGTCTTTTACTGTCATTTGGGAAGGTGACATCAGGCACGCCATTGGAGGCAGGAGAGCTGTCATCTTCCAGCTTTCTTTTAATGGATCCCTGTAACTGTGAAAATATAAAAGGAAGTAGAAAGGATCCATTATTGACCATATTCTAGCATACACTGAAGCTCCACACTACAGCACTGGGTTGAAGATAAAGAAAATTAAATCATACAGTTAAAAACCCAATCATGTGAGACAAGTTCAATCAGGACTTAAATATGTGCAACTTCACCAAAATCAAAAGAGTTATAGTCAGACAAAGGCTAAATCTCATGAGCTGACTTTAAAACAGATGTCAAAGCTACAAAATACTGTCTGTCATGTGAAGTGTAATAGAAGCTTTTAAAATAGTTTCTGGTTGCATTTCAATTAAGACATTATATTCCCTGCATAACAAACATGCCAACATTTTTATGGTAACATTTTTTAGGTCTAAACGGCAAATCTGAATGAAACCCTGGACTGAATTTAGTGACCTGCCAGTGACTCGGATTAAATTCAGACCTGAGACAATTAAATTGTTTTACATTCTTTATAGGCCAAACATCTGAAATAGCTAGCATACTTTCTAAACAAACAAAAACAAAACACATTCCCAGCTATCTATCTAAACAGACTTTCAAACTTCCTAATCACAGATGTTTTAAATTCCAGTAAGAGTAAGTAACAGCTAAACTTCTTAATTTTTGTTTATTCTTCTATGTCTAAGGCATTGTGAGCTTTATTCTTTTGAAGAATTGCCACTCATTCATAAAAATGGACATGTTTTCAAAATACAATTATATAAATATCTCGATCTACAAGAAATGATGGAGCTGTAAATTCACAGATCTTAGGGAAAAGAAACCTGCCTTCTACATATAAAGAAAGTGAAACTGAAAACATGCTTCTCATGCTATTTCAGCATATGGCAATCTCTTCCACATAAAATCATCTACGGCTTTCAATTTTAACAAGCATGACCTGTATGTCACAGGATTAATCAGGCCTTAACACTGCTGCTTTAAGTTAAGGGAAATAAGCATTATGACCTTGTTTATCAATAGAGGGAAGCAGTATATAGAAAAGCATCTGATCAGCAATGGGAAAACAAAAGAACACTGGTTCCTCTAAGGCAGCTTCCAGTAAAGCCTCTCCCAGCTCTGGGCTACAAGTCCAAGTGCTTCTTGCATAAAAGCACTACTTCTATGTAGTGCTTTCAAAAACATTCCCATGTAATAAAAGCTCATGTCACCAGAAAAATCTCCCCACCAGCCCCAGTAGAACTCGATCCACTCTAGGGCTATGCTGCATATGACCAACTTCTAAATTTTACACTCATTTTTAGACACATCACAGTTATGCCTCAATCACTGCACAACTGCAGCACTTTGATGCTCTCAGACAACAGTGTCACAGCCCTGCCATCACAGGATGTGTGAAGGCTGCTGGGCACAGGGTGGGCACACCATGTGCAGCTCCTCCTGTGCAAACAACCGATGCCCACCCCTAAATTCAGCCTCACTCAGGCAGTCACTCACAAACACGTATGGCTCTGACCTGGGAACATGGCAGGGCTGCCTGGTGGCTCACTCAGCTGGTCTCACACCAGTGCCCTCTCATCACTTATTTCTAAATTGGTGGGCAGAGGGACAATGGCAGATTTGTGCCTACAGCTGCTGAGGGTGTAGATGCAGTTTGGGATTAGTATCAGACATTGCCATGCTGGTGTCCAGTTTACACAGGCATTTGAGAGTGAAAGTGTACAAGCATGTCAGCTCTGCAGTCTACAGTGAGCTGCTGAACAGCCTTTAGGAGTTGTCCATCCACCCTCCATCACCAGACACAGCAGCTTTGGCATTGCAGCAGGGACCTTTTCACATGTAAAGTATTTTCCCTTTACTCCAAGAGCTGTCCCTTACAGAGTTATTAGTGCTTGTCTCTGGTGATCTCCAGTTATATTGCTTTAACATGGGCTGTGCTCAAAAACCACAGTGGTGAGGACTGAGGAGAGCTGCTTCCATTGCACATTGTCTGGTTACCTGAGAGCCTCTTTGGACAGCAGTATCTGTGCTGGGCCAGGATTGCTGCTCTGTGAGAGACTGTCCCAGACACTGCTGCACCATCAGACATCTGCTGATGAGGCCAACATTTGCTTAGCTTTAGGAAATGGAACCAGGCCTAAATCTTCTCCCAAGTGTTAGCCTAATGATAGATGAAATTGTTTTCCTTCATTTTCTCTGCTAAAATTAAGCCAAAGTTGCATGTTTCAACAGATGTTGCCCTGCGTAGGCTGAAACATGTTGGTAGAGCATAACTACATATATTTAAAACTCAGACATGTATAGAGAGTATTTACAGGGGCTTCACACATCCAAAACAAACAGAGTGTGCTCCCAAGTTGCACCCTGGGAACCTTCAGGCAGGAAGTGGTGGGGAATCTCCCACCCTTGGCCAGCTGACATGCTGGCATGCATGTCCTTGCCAGCTCTTCCTTTGCCATAGGACATTCCTATGCTCTGAGTTACTGGGGAAAAATGTGGGCTTTCTAAACACTCTGAAAAATAGTTTTTTAACGGTTGCACTGGGGAATAAATTTGATGGGAAAACAAAACTTCATTTCCCTAGACTGTTGCTAGATATAAACAGATAAAATAAGGCCATAGCTTTCTGATGGCGCAGGTATTCCAAAACTGGGACAGGACTTTTAAATAGGATGCTGTTGCTTAGCCCTCCCAAGAAGAGTTGCTGTAAGAGAGGCAGTGAAATTAGCTGGGTGTCATGTTGTCTTGAAAAGCAAGATTCCTGTTTCCTGGGTGAGTATTTACACAAGTACCATAAAATCCAGAAGACCAATTTCTCCCAGTGGGGGCAGGTATAACTGCACAGAATTTAGTAACATTGCTTTTGCCTAAGATAGATTTGACAGCCCCAAACTGGAGAGAGAAAGATATGCTCCTTAAAACAGCTAAAGAAATAATAGTTTTGGTTAGAAGGGGCACTTGGGTGCCATCATCCTTCTGCTTCAAGCACATCACCAATGTAAAAAACAGATGACAGTCACCAGGCACTTAAGTATGAAGTTTCCATTATAAACAGAAATCCCTCCTTGTTCTGGCTGAGAGGTTGTTTTCAGTGTTCCCCACCGACACCTCAGTTGTTGTTACTCCCACACAGCACACTCTGGGCTGGTGCTGGCTGTGAGGAGCCTCAGCTCCCAGTCACTTCTCTCCATGCATCATGCTGCTGTGGCAGCCCTGACCAGTGCATGAGACAGTAACACAATTTCATCTTACTGGGACCCTGCCTGGCTCAGACATGCCAACCACAGTGGTGGCAGGAGAACATCAAAAAGGCATTACAACTTTTAGGACCAGGAGGTCCTGATCTCAGTAATTCAAGAAGCTGTTTGTTGTAGAACATTCACCTAGTAGTCCCAGACATTGCAAGGCTATCTTTTTGAAGCCTACCTATGCTTTTCTAGACTCTTCCTTATAAAAAATATTTTTATTGCCCACTTCCTTTATCTGTTCCAGATTCCCCAGGAAGGACCCAATTTACTCCAACTCTTTCTCCTCTTCTTTTTTTACAAAATTTGACAAAGTCAATAGAAGAGAGAAGAACAGCAAAGCATGTTCTTCCCCTTTCTCTGCTGATTAGTATGTTGGGCAGCTCTGCTTCAAACTGAATACCTGAGAAGTGAATGGAAATATTTTAGAAATGCATCACACACACACTCACACACACACACAGAGTCCTAAGAAGACTGGAGGCTGCCTATAGCTCAGTATGGGAAAGCTTCATTCAGATGTGCAAGCAAGGACAAAGGAGACAATCAACAAAGGGGCTCTTGTGACATTGTCAAAAAGCATTAAAATGCACTGGCATGCACAGGCTAACTTTTGTTTGGGAATACCTGGGAAACAAAGGCAGCTCTCTGATTCAGGGAATATCTGATTATGAGCTCTCCATTATCTCAGGTTTGCTTTTAGAAGTGATCCCAGCACTACTGTCCTCTTCAAACCAGCAGGCTGTCTTTCTGGGAAAGATCCGAGTCACTCGGGGCAGTGCTGCTGGCTTGACATGGCAGCACAAGCAGAATAAATAATTGTTTATGCTGCTCTGTCCACAGAAGCTGCACAGCAGTGGTTACCAACAGCTAATTTGTCACATGCTCCCTACCTGCACCAAACTGATTCCCTCCATGTGGGCACCAAACTGCCTTTCCCTCCATGAGTGCTCCACAGGCTTCTCTGGTGCAAGGAGAGAAAGGCAGCCTCGCAGGAGAAGCCAGCCCTTGGCTGTGCCTTCCTCAGGCTGGGCTCGCTGGGGCTGCTGTGAGGGTGATGTTGGGGCATCAAGCACCTCCCAAATTCAGGAGGTGGTGCTGGCCTTGAGGAACTTACTATTATTCAATGAAGTGAGAAAGGAAGGCAGGAAGTGGCAAAAACTGAAGCAGAGTGATCAAATTATTAATACATACATAATGTGATGGTGCCATTGGATTTTAATAACCAACCACACATGGGCACATCTGGACTGTGGCTCCCTGTTTTGCCAGCACTTAGCCTTTCTTTTCTTGTAACACATCAGCTGTCCTGTTTCTACTCCAGCTCTCCCTGTGAGCCAGGCCCTCCTGCCAGCTCCTGTTAATTCTCTGTCTGGAACTCATGCCTTCCTTCACCTGGGAAGGGGCAACTGCATCCTGCACTGGAGAGCCTTGTTTCTCCAGCCTCACAACTGACTCCTCCATCAGAAACAAGCCACCTCTAACCAGAGATTCCTATTTAGGCCAACATACTGCAGAAATGAGAGAGGGAAAACATTAGGCAAGGTATTTCAGTGCCTCTTCCTGTGCCTACAGCCTGTCAGAGAGTCAAGACTTGATTTACAGCAACCGCAGGGTGCTGGTTATTGATCTGCAGTACCGCACCCCACTCACTGCCACGGACAGATCCAACCTACAGCAGTGATTCCCACACCTACACAGCCTCTTCAAGTGAGCACTGAGACCAATGGGATGCTGCCATCAACATCCTCCTTTGGCAGCTCCGTGTCCAGCAGCATGGCTGGAGACTCTCCTGATTTAATAAATTGAAGTTTATGGATCCATGACTGGGATATCCAGAATAGGAGTCAGATAACCTTCTTTCACTTTCCCAAGACCCTTGTAACCTTGGGAAATCCCAAGTGTTGGCTTTTCTGTTGTATGATTGAGGAAAAGAAATGATTGTAAAAAGAGATGGGGCGGGTGGGGAGACATCAGTCTCACCACAGATGGTGGGATTTGTTAATGTGGTGGCAGCTTTGCACAAAGCCTTTCAGAGCAGGACACCTGGGTAATCCAGGTCACTAACAGGCTGCTAAAATCTGGCGTATCTGAATTATTTGGACAGATAGAGCATGTTTAACTTTTGGTGGAAGCACTGAGCAAGGCAGAAGCTTGAGATAAACAGAATTTTTTTCCCCTCCAGTATTTTCTCAAGGCATGTTGCAAACTGTTCCCTCTGCAAAGTATAAAACCTGAGTCTAAAGTTTGCTTAACTGAACTGACCAGAGAATCCATCAGTCTCTGTCTCTTTCAAGCACCAGACACTGCCAAAACTTGAAGTATGTATTTGCCAGAGGCAAACTGTTTGCAGCATTCAGTGATCAAGACTTCAGCCTCTGTGGCTTAACAAGCTTCAGCGAGACCTATCTGCCCATCAGCCCAAAATGTTTCTATCTGTTCTGACAAAAACAGTCATGCAATGAGAAAACGGAACTGGCAATTTTCCATACAAAACAAGAAGACTTCACATTTTTTTCTCCCGTGCCTTAAATTCACAGTTTAGAAAGTTTTGTGCTCTCTACTGCTCATTTATCCACACTGTGGATAGATTTTACTGTCCTGCTAATGTTTAGGGACAGTTGGTGGAAAAGAAGTGAGAATGTGCCTGCGTGTTTACAGGCTGGAAAGTGGATCTGATATATAATATTGCCTTTTAAATAGCAGCAGTTGCTTGCAGACCCTCTGTGTTGGGTAGTAGGCTGGCTTGCACATGAACAGCAAACCCCAAATGCTCTTGGGCAACAATCCCACTCCAGTACAGCAGGACCTGGCACTGCAATAAGTGCATTTAGCACATCTGTAGGTTTCTGTTTGTGCATGCTGGCTGCAGTTTGGTAACAGACACTCACATTATATACTGGAATCCAAGAAAAAATGCCTCCTGCTGACCAGTGAGCAGCCAAAGCAGTATCTGACTATGAGAAACATAAACTACATTTTAACAAATTCATATCTTAGGCTACAAGGGGAACTCAAGCAGGCTCAAGCAATTAAAACTATCACTCACTTTCTCCACACTAAGATTAAACATAAGCTAAAATCACATTCTTCCTACTAGTTTGGGTTGTTTGACCCATCTGATTTCAGGCAATTTGAGCAAGGATGGACATTAAGTTGTCAGTGTCAGAAAAGAGATCTTAATCCAGTTCCAAGCTACCAGAGGTGTGCACCAGTGTGCTTAAAAATTGCAATTCCCCAGTTCTTCAGGTAAGGAGTACCAGAGGAAAGTCCACTTTGGGGTCTGTTGGGTACTTGTAGTCTGCCAAGGTGTCAGATCTGTTTGTAATGAGGTGTGGCGGTAGAGGAAAGGATTATGAATAGGGGAAAATTCACAGGGTGGATTTCCTTCTATTCATCATGCTTATAGAAATAGGCAACTGGAATGGAGGATGTAGGAAGAGGAACTGGGGATGTAAGCAGCCTCTTTAACTGCAAACGGACATTGGTTATTAGCTAGCTTGTATGCCTTATGTGGATTGTTTTTACCTGACACTACAGCTTCTCCCAACTCCCATCTTTAAAACAAACATAGTAACAACAGGAACTGGAAGTTGCTAGTTGGGTGTGCATATGTAAATCACCTCCTAAACGCTGCTGCTACATTTGGAGAGTTTGATCTCCCAGCAGTGCACAAGCATCAGTTGACTTGGTACAAGTGTGCACTGCTCCTTTGCCCTGTTACTTGCCCTGCTCATCGAAATCTTCTCCAGTTGTTCCCTCAGTAAATCACGGACCTCAGGCTGTGTTAAAAGAGAAAGAAAAGAACAAGGTGTGTGCTTTCCCTTCATAAATCTCACTCCTGTTGTGAGTGCGAAGCTGCAGGAACCAGGGGCTGTGCTCACACATCCCGAGTGTGCATTGTCAGTGACCACAGCAGGAGGTTTGGCTTCCTTGCACGGTGGAACTGTGATCAATCCCTGTTCCCTTTGACAGTGCTGCAGTACAGCAGTGTCAAACTTGTTTGACTTGAGTACATGTGACCTTCTGAAAGGTGACTGCACACCTGGCACTCTTGCATGGCCTTCTCCCCAAAGTCCTCACGCAGCAAGGGAAGCAGTCCTGGCTACAAACATGGAACTGTGCCGTTTAGCTGGTAAGCACAGAAATCCCAAACATCATGACTAGACAAAACCAGAATAACATGATCTTACAGTAAGCTTAAGCCACAGAAACTAACAGGAAATTCAATCTGGACTACCATGAGCCTAAGGTATTAGCTTTCCTTTTTTCTAAATTTTAGGAAAAAAATTAAGGGGAAGATAACACTACAAATACGATTTTCCCATTCACCAATTTGTGTGAATGCAATTATAATGGTAGAAATATATGTGATCTATGTCTTGCTTTCAAATGGAACAACTTACAGCCTACAGAGCAGCAAGTCTGTGAACAAGATATTTTTCTAATTACCCCTGTGCAAAATCACAGGAAACATCATTAATGTCTGAATAAAGGTATCAATGTAGGATGAGTTCCAAGGAGAAAAAAAGACACAGCCTATTTTGCTGTCCTACACAAGCAAAATGCATGCAAGCAGCCAAGTAGCATTCACTATAAAGAAATGAAAAAAAGAAAAAAACCAGCAGCTCTGATACTTTTCAGGTCAGACAGAATTAGCAGATTCATTTGGTAGGCACCAACAGCGATCTGCCCTATCAAAACAAATGTTCAGAGCCTTCCCATCTTGTCTTTCCTTAGCAATTCAGCTGCTTTCGGTATTAATGGCACTGTTAAAATGGAGATTTTTCCAGAAGAAAAATTGCCATTGACAAATGGATCTGGAAAAACAGGACTACTGCCTGCTCCTGTGTTGTGCTGCTAGCAGGAGATCTCTGTGCAGATGCCTTGTAATTAGTCATCTGAAGACTTACAGCAATCACGTCACACATATTGTTTGGCTGTAACTTCCGCGTTCCATTTAATGACAAGTGTTATTAACTAGACAGCTGAAGACAGAACAAGTTCTTTGCCTCTTGGTTTTAAGCTGTAGTACAAGAGCATTTCTTTCCTATCTGGCTGTAAATCAAGATCAATCTTAGACTCAATGCCTTTCCATCAGTATTACCTCATCTTACCTTAGTTTTAATACCAGCAGTATTGTTTTATATCTTTTTTTATAGTCCATTAATTTCAAACTCCTATGGAACACTTTGCAATAATTTTGTAGACTACATTAATTTCTTACAGCAACGTCTACGCTGGAGAATTGCAGATCTTTTCCACTAAGCAAAAAGTAACGTTTTTGGTACTTGGGTCTCCCAGGATTTGTAAGATACTTTTCTGTCTTCTTTTTCAGCCTCTAACACTGGCAATGACCAGAAGTAGAAGAAACAAGATGTACGTGTTCCAAAATTATGAGGCAGGTTTTCCATTTACTAGATAACCAGATAAAACCCAGTCTGACATTTCTCTTTGCTACATATTGTATTATATTTTTAATATCTCAGAACACTTAGTCCTGTGGTTTTACCAAACTACAGATGGTATTCTGTCAAAAGGTACGGTTGGGGAATTAATAGCCTGGAGGCAGATCTTCCAATTAGGTCAAACCTAGGGACAAAAAGCTTTCAGGTTCACACAACAGTAAGAAACAATGGGATTTCAGTCTGAAAAAAGGGCATTTTTATTCCAACAGCTGAAGTACTCATGCTTATTCCTCCAAAGAATAACAACTCCAGCCTCCTGTGTGTGGCTGCCCTGAACACTGACACCAGCACCCTTACATCTGCCAGCCCAGTGCCCTTCTGCTGACTGTCTGCACTGGAAAATACCTGTTACTGAATCTAGAGCTCTCCTCTAGGCTTGGGCAGGACAAAACATTTAAAGGAGCAGTTTGAGGTTTCTCATAAGTGGTATCAGAAACTGGAGCACAACTCTTAAGAAGGATGGAACAAGTGGGCAAGGAAAGAAACATTCTGAACAGCTCCTCTACCACTTCTTTGATGTTCTCTGTCTTTCAGAAAAGAAAACAATAAACAAGATATTGATTAATACAGATCAAAAAAACAAGTCTCACTCTGAGAAAAAAGATAATCAATCCACAGAAAGTGGCTGTAGAGAGAAGTCGGTATAACAGCCAGAAGCAGAAACCTTTTGTAAGGCAGAGGAATGAATATTTAATTTGTTTCTGACTACTTCACGTTATCCCACCACTTTCATCTTTACCAACCCAGCACCTCTGCTATTCTCAGCATGCATCAGCTGGAACATGAACACAATTCATAGGAAAAATGCTGGTTTTATATATCTTTCCTCCTGCTGCAGGGAGATGACCAGCTCAGCATACACCTCTTGCTCCTGTAATACCTGCTCTTTGAACACTGCTCTTGAACTTACCCAGGAACCTTTAAAGGGATTCTGCATGTCAGTGGTACTATAAGCCCTAAACCAAACACAGATTCCAGTCCTGAAGCCCTTGTTCTCTATAAAGATGCTGAAATCTTGGCCTCAATTAAATAAATTGGTTGGACTTGATGATCTTAGGTCTTTTTCAATCTACATGATTCTGTGAATCTGTAAGTATTTTGGGACGCTGACTTCATCAGGAATGACATTTCACTCTTTGCTCCTTCCTCCTAACTAAAGGAGTGAATTAAAAATACACAGGAGTTAGAGAAATTCTCTCTGCCAGAATATGCAATGCCTAAGTTACTTGGGTTTTAACCAAAGAACCTCTTAACTTGCTATAGATACCAATTCCCCTCTGTCCTAGAAGCAATGTTAATCACATATTCATCACTGCAAACTGACAACATAAATGCTGACTTATGTAAACAATGTTAGAGAAAATGGTGTTCCTGCTGCAGAAGTGAATTACACAGCCTTTTAAGCTTTCTACACTTCTCGGTTTTATGTAAACTCTAATTTCTAAGCTTTTGTTCTGCCTTGAAAGGTCACACGGTTGAAAGCCATGAAGCATAGCATGTGTTCCCACTGATATTAAAATACTGTTTACTAAATCACGCATATAAATGTAAAGAAGAAACTGTTTGCAACCTACTGTGTTAATAAGAGATGATTTATAAGACAACACAATTCTAAGTATCAACATGTGGAATGTAAAGATCTGATCTCAATCACACAATGTGATTCTTTTTGGCTGGTTTTTGAAGCAAAGTCTCTGCATTGCCATGCAATCACACTAACTTCTGATGACACTGTATTTGATTAAACTCTTAATCGTGCTAATGCTTAACTTCAGGAATACAAGTGGTCTTTTTAGATTTGAGCATATGATTGCACATTTGCAAGATCAGGACTTAATTTGCATATTCAAATTGCAAAACTGCATCTTCCCTTTGTCTGTGTAAGGCCAACTATAGCGCTCCAAATGCTAAACAACCATCACAGAGTTGGACAGTATTTTTAGCACCTCTGTGGTGCACTCCTATCTTTAGCTGCTGTGTTCACAAACAATCCCACAGGACACTGCATAGCTAACATAGCTCAGGCTCTTCACCACATTCCAACTTTTCTCACAAAACATGGTGAAAGCAGAGTATAAAACAGACCAGTTCAGGACCTGCTACAGTTTCCTAAGATGCATTGTCTTGAGCAGACCAGAACTATTTTCAAGCACAAAAACAATAAAACCTCAGCACATTCTACTCTGGAATGGTGATGGAACTTGTTGTGACTTCCTTGGGGGAAAATACAGCTCTACACTCTGAGTTTGCACTGTGCAGATAAATCAAGTAGGACAGTGACGGATTTCTGTATGTTGTTTCCTAGCAGGATGTGCTCATGGGTTCATGGCAAATTTCTGGTCAAAGCTTAACCCTGCAAGAAAAGTTAATAATTGAACTTGCCAAATCATCACAATTTCTAAATCCAACTGTGCCTTGTTTTTACAAAGGACCATATTAAACCACTGAGCCATTTTATTAGACTCATGCTCGTGTAACATTAAATATGAGTTAGCTCTTGAGTGCCGTGTACCATCCTGGAGGGTTACCAATCCCTGATACAGACTTTGTAGCCAGACTGCACTTACCTGTCATAACAGAGGAGGTAGTTTGGAAGTCACAGGATGAAGCATGCTGTTCCACTTGGGAATACTTTATGTGGTCCTGGTCTCTGTGAAACTGGGGAGATGAACTACAGCAGGGGAAAAAGAGCTTGAAACTTACTGCTGGCTGTAGTGGGACCATCTCACAGAAGCCTCTTGGATGGCTGAAGCTCTCTCCTCCATTCCCTTTGGGAGCTTTTGCAATGGGTGCAGCACCAACATGCAGCTGCAGGAGCTGGGACAACTCTGAGTGCATAGGAAATGCTCTTAGAGTCATCTGCATAAGGCATTTCAAAACTACAGGGACACCACAAAGAGAGAAAAGACTCAACAGGGGAATAAGAGTATTAATCAGATGATTGATCCTTCAAGCTTTCAATATGAAATGCTTTGCACACTGAGCTGGAGCTGCACATGGAGACAATAGCCTCCAATGTCTTGATTTACAGAGGAAGTACTGATGAATTCCATATATCCCGTTAATGGTGAAAGGAAGGGAATTATGTAAAGGAGCTATTCTTTTCATTAAGTCTTAGCTAAGCCTGGCAGATGAGCCTAGATACTTGGCTGAAATTTAATTTCAAGGGGACAAGATAACCTGAAAATCCTCAGAAAACCCTAGACCTTGTAGTGCTTCACAAATAGACTCCTCATTTCCCTATTTCACTTATCTTCTCCCCCCATACTATGTGTGATCAAACAATCTCTTATTAGAACTCTTTAAAGGCTAATGGACTTTCAAACAAATTGTGTTCATTCACTTCCTCTACCCTACCACAGGTATGGCTGTATGTTTGGGAGGTGAAAACTGAGGAGACAGTACCAGGGCTAGGAGGGTGTCCCTTGGCTCTGCAGAAGCACCAGAGCAAGCTGAAGTGCACAGGAGGCAGTGGCCAGGCAGTAACATCTACCATGCACTATGGCTGCAATATGCTACAATATACATGTGCTTTTTGTTGTTGTTCTGGTCAGAGTTATTTTTTCCTTTTAAACATAGCACAAGTTCAATTTAGAGTATCACAGTTTTTTGTCTGAAGTGTTGACATTATGCAACATGAGCATCAGGTTAAGGAGAAAACTAAAAACCCCTGCAGGTACTTTGATTTTTTCTGAGGACTTAAATTTTCAAATGAGTAGAGGCCTTCCATCCACCCAGAGAGAAAGGCTGACATCCTGGGTCATCCTAGTAAGGGCTCCTTAACTGAGAAATGTGGGTTGCAAGACTTGGTCTTTACTAAGAAACAATGATATTACAGGAAAACTCACAGAATGGTTTTGAAAAACACTTAATTACCTTTTTATTTTCTAATACAGACACGAAGTCTGGGGTTGAGCAAACACATTCTTGAACAGTCAGAACACTTAAATGGTCTCTACCTAGTTTAGGATGAGAAGCCTGTTGCTGCTTTTTAGCTATGACATTTCAGTTTACCCACAAGAATTACACTGCTTCCCCTAAAAGTTTTCAAGCTTGAGAGCATGCTCTTCTCTCAGTGTCTGGGGCACTGGGAAGGCAAAAATATTTTTCTACATAAATTTATCACAGCTGCTACTGATTCCTGTGACTTACTGAGAATTCTGCCTTTCCTCCAAAAAGAGCTAGAGGCAGCAGCAGACACAGGCACAGGGATGCCCTGTCCACCTGGAGGAGGGGGGCAGGCTTGGCTGGAAGGCAGCCAATGAACAGCTGCTGCCCAGGCCAGCACACACAACCATTCCCAAACTTTGCAAACCCAAACGAACAACTATGAATTCTCCCAAATCACACAGCTAGAGGGCAGGTAGCTCTTCATTTTCTTCTGAAAGAATGGGAGGAACTTCCTCTTTCAGCTACCGTTACATGGGTTAGTGAGGATGTAACTGCTGCAACCATCACTAAACAACTGTTCATGGATGGCACCATGGAGTGTTCCCTGGGAGCTGCAAGGACCTTGCAAACTGAGAACAAGAGTATGGATTTCCTAGAAGTGTTCTCATTTATCACTAAACAATGTGTTTTGACCACCTTCAAGTTTCAGGGCACTCAAGGAATTGAAGTGGTACAATTTAACACCAATCCAGAGAGGGGAGGTTCACTTAATTTCAAGAGAGCTGCTTGAGATGACTTTATCAGTTCAGACCATATTCCTGAGGCTCAGAGATTCTGAAGCCAAGGCCACACTGAGCTAGCTCTGGGGCTAATTAGCATGGGTGAGCACTGTGTTCATGCAAACCACCTGGTTGGGACAGGCTGGGACCTCAGCAGGACACTGCATGTACTGTGCCCAGGTAGTGTCAGCAATCTTAAGTGGAATTGTACTGAGAGAAAGCTGCCATAAGGACATCTTAGGCATGGTAAGATGACTGTCCTCTATAAGAAAGACAGCCCCTCAGGTGGAAGTAGCTGAACTCCAGCTGAGAAGCACTGACTGCCTACAAATGCAATGGAGATGGAATAGGTGAGCCACTACAAAGTGGCTGAAGGTAATAATTTTATTTCACTTTGGCACAGAGGCTGTCAGGTACTGCCCTGTAGAAGGAAATGAAACTTAAATGGACTAACTTGAGTTAGTGCTCACCTCCATCCATACCTATTCAAAGCTCTGCCTGGACCTTGACAGCATTTCCTGCATACATCATCACCATCAATATGCATTTCACCAGTCTCCTATTCCCAACTTCCTAGCAGAGGGCCTACTTCTCTTCTGAAGCAAATTTTCAGCAGAGTCCCTCCTAGTGCCCACCAGCACCACTGGTTCCTTACCACAGTGCATACCCAGCCCTGTGCACCTCATCCCACCCCTGTGGGGGAAGAGATCTTCAGTTCTTCAAAACTAAATTCCTACTGAACTTCCTTGAAGAGACTGCAGAGGAACTATACCTGGTTTCCTGTGCTTCAGTCTACATTTACCAGACATGATGTAGGAAATGGGCAGGAAATGCCAACCGTATGTACAGCAGCAATTCCTCCTCTTCCCTCTGTGACATCTTTGAGTAGCACACCAAGACCTGACCTTCCATTTTTTTGTGCAGCCTTTCTTACTCAAACGTTTGAGTCAGATCTGGAGCCAAAAACAAACAGCCAAACACATTAGGTTTTTTAAGTGAAAAAGGCTGACACTCTGTTTTATACCTATTTGTAAACAAATCTCAAATGTACTGAACATTTTTAACTGCATGAATTTGGTAAGATCAACAAAAATTTTAAAAATTCAACTTGTTTTTCACTCCTTCTGATACTGGTGTAAAAACTGTTAAAGAACTGATATTATTTGGGCTCCATATAGACATGTGAGGTGCTGATGCACAAAAAAGGTGTACTATGATTAAACACATTTATTAGGAGGTTTCAGCTGTTATATTTATCCCTTTTACAGTCATCCTCACTTGGCTTCTATCAAAATCTAATCAGAAAACCAACAAAGAATTAGTCCTTCACCTTGTTTCTTTGCACAATTGTTTGGACAATGTGTTTAAAATAGCACTGTTCTAACCTGGCAGCATTTTATATTTACTTTATCCAGGTGTAAATGACAGCCTAAAGAATAAGGAATTGTAATCAGATACAGCATGTCTTTCCCTAGTAAAACTACCTCTCTTTTCCTCTTGAGCACCTAAAGTTGAAATACAATTTTCCTCTTTTGTTTCCCCATTCATTATATATGAACAGGGACAGATAAACATCAAGTGTATCTTTAGAGGAAAAATGCACCACTATTTATCAGTCCTCCAATGCAAAAAAAAAATCTCCTTGTTGAATTTGAAGCACTTTTTCTTAGTATACAAGACACCAAAAATAACACACGAGAGAAGCAGGGTGGCGTGGGGGCAGACTGTTGATTTACGGAAGTTTCTGCTCCAGCTGCGCCCTGCGTGTTGCCTTACACGGCGTTTCCTGGTTTATGGGAGACAAATCTGCTCTGTAAAAGACAGAGAGTAAGTCAGAAGTGTCAATATGAGCAACTCCCTGAAAACAAACTTTGCTCATTTACAATGCAGAGTTTCTAATGTGGGACATGGAACTGCACTATGGGGACGGGGCTCGCCAGGCTCCGTGTGCAGGCTGGGCCCACGGCAAAGCACAGGGCCCCACTCCTCAGCTCTGCCAAGGAAATGGGATTCCTGGGAAGAATGGCAAGGTGCCCAGAAGCTGTGGCCCCCAGGTTTCCTCACCAAGCATTTGTGCAAGATGAGACTCTTCTTGTCACTAAGTGCCCCCTCTCCCAGGGCTCAGGGTGTTGGAGTGCCTTTTGGAATGGGGCTGGGATAGGAGGGCAGCTTGAGCAGCACTTGCTCAGCAGCTCTGAAATCCATGGGCTCTTCAGGACTGCCCATTTCATAATGCCAAAATGAAACTGTTATGGGATTCCTAGATGGATCTCACATTGCCATGGTCTGGATCTCTCACTGACCCAGATTAGTTTTGGGTTTTCTGAAAAAGGCCAAACTTCTTTTTCCCCTAAAATGTACAGAAGCTCATGGATAGAATAGGAAGGAAAGAAGGATAATTAACCTCAAGTACATTTCCACTATTTTCTAATGATTTGTACCTAACTCTAGGAGCAATCCAAGAACCAGGAGGAATTTCTATTAACTCTTAAAAACATATATCTCCATATAAGAAAACACTGCCAGCCTTCACCAGCACACAGTAAGCTCCTGGCTTCTGAAGCACATGAATGTCAAAAAACTAAACACTTTTAATAGAAACCTAGTCCATTAACAAGCTGAACCATCAAGCAGCTACGCAAGAAAAGCAAACAACCCCAGGAAGAGCTGCTGTCTTTCCACGCTGAACAAAAACCTATTTACAGTAAGTGAAATAATGCAGCTTCTAATGATGCTTTTCCTCCCTTTTCAATGCATCTGCACACAACTTTCCCTTCGTTCCTGATGCAAATTTAAAGAAGCAAACCTTGCCCTTGTCTGTGCTCTCCTGTTCCTGGGGTTTTTGTGCTGACATCGTCCCAGCACCCATTTTGTCACATTCCAGTGCCAACTGCAGATCTCATTGGGTCCAGGCTCTCCACTGCATCAAACACATTTCTGTTTGGGTATGTCAGTGTTCATCAGTAATATTTTTTAAAATAAAAGCAGAACTTGGGCTTTTCCTCTCTGAAATGGGTCTTTAAGATATTCTATACTCAGAACAATCTGTATTCAGTTTTATAACTGGACCTGAGCTGGTGAAACAACTGAAAACTTTGCTGCTGATTTCAGCGGGCATTTCTCTGTGTATCCACTCACAGTTTGTTCTTTTGAGGATGAAATGACCTCTACATCTTTTACAGAAGCACCAGCATTCACCCTCACTTTCCGCATACCTGTGTATCTAGACATGAACAGAGATTTTATTGTTTCTGCACTCTCCATATTTGACTTCTTTCAAACCCCATGTGCAATACAAATAACTGCACTACAAGGAAGAGAAAGTACATGTTTAACACAAACATTTATAATTCCAAAGCCTTAGACAACAGTTGAGATAAGCTCAGCATCAATGGCAGTACAAGCTGTGCTGTGTGATTCAAGGGGGGTCCTCAAGGTGCAATGTGCATTAAACGCTTCTGCCATTAGCTCAGGCTTTAGGTGAAACAAAACACCCCACCTCATTAGGCAGGTGGAATAAAATGAAGGTGAGGTTTAAAACACTCCTACTTGGCGTGTGAAGAACCATACCTACTTGACAGATGAGGGGATGCTTTGTCCTCTGATGAAGATTTAATTTCTGTCATTTTTATTTCTGGAAGAGGATTGACTCTCAACCCACCCCCACCCCCCCCACTTCGGTGTGCAATGCTCTCCTCAAATCTTTTGCCTTTCACATATAGGCCAGCTGCTCTCCAGACATAGCACTGTGCTACAGGATCAGGCTGCTCTGATTTATAACCTCGGCGTTTAAAATAAGGCAATCTAATTATTGACTTGATAGCCCACAATGTCTGCAGTCAGCAAAGTTTAAAAAATACTAAATAATGACAGGATCAGACAAATACATAATGAGGGAGTTATTAAAATGCAAATTGCCTGCCTTCTGGTACTCTGTGGTGGATGGCACAGGACCCTAGAGCCTGTATCCCTCTAACTCAGCCGTGCTTAGGAGGAAGAAACGAAACAGAGCTGGGCAAAAACAAATGGCCTGTCATAGGCCAGCTGCATGGGACCCCATGTCAGGAGGGTCCCCCAAAGAAAGACAATGATTACATGGGAATGGGAGGCATTGCAAGTACAGGCAGCCCTGCACTCACTGGACCCCAGACTTTTCCAGGATTTCAGAAAGTTCCTGGAGTAGAGGGAAGCCCCACAGCAACAGTTTAGTGCCACTTCTGTACCTCTGTTTTGGGGAAACATCCAGAAGTGAAACTTTTTGCAAGCTGGTGAAACTTGATATCAAAATGCATGAAAGGCACTGCATTAGTATTTATTTAAAAAAAAAAAAAAAAAAAAAGGAAGTCCAAAGAAAGGATGCAATGGAACTCTATCCAACCTACTCTGGGATGCTAACACCTGGCTTTATAGGTTGATATGTTCAGAAGAAAAAGTGCAGTGCCCTGATCCAGTTTGAGAAATCCTAGCTGGAAGGTGAGATAGGGTATTGTTACAAGGCATAGAAATCCTTCCCTTCTCATCTCTGCCCTTCACTTTTCCTTCTAATTTAAATAGCCTTTTAATCCTGTGGACTGTCTGGTATACTCATTTTTTCTTGAAGACACATTCCTTTAAGTCTGAGGGCTGTGTATGTGTCTAGATGTCTATAATAGAACAAGTAAAATAATACCATTCCCAGCTGGGCTGGATGATCTAAGCACCCATCAGGAGAAAACTTTGATGCATAATATCATTTCATGCAATGTATTTCAGTCATGTTAATATTGCTGTAACAACTTCTAAAAATGACTCCAATATAGACAGTGATACCTAATTAACAGGCAAATTCTAAGGGGGAAGTTAAATGCTAATTTTACTGGCATTTAGCCTAAGAACTTCATTATGCCATCTTCTATTTTAAACTGTTGCCATCCCACCTTGGGCTGTGCTGCCGCCTGCTCTCAGGCAGCATTGCATGGAGCACAGTAATTCCTTGCAAGACAGACAAGGTCACAATGGTTAGGTCTGGGTACCTGCCTGAAACTAGGAGCAAGGCTGGTCCCTGCCCCCAGGAGCCTTCAGGGATTCTGAAGCTAAGCTTTAGCCATGCTTGGAAGGGGAATTTTGTGCAGGGCACTAAAGTGATGGCTGGGACAGATGGATGTAGCTACTCAGTGCTCCTGAAAAGGCATCCAAAGGAAAAGGACACTGCAGCAATACAATCCCCACTTAATATTGACCCTTTCCAGTACCCAGTTAGAGCAGCCATAGGCAGTGTGGGGTCAGGCAGCCAAAGGTTGCTGAGCCTTCCACACCACTGGTGAGCAGCACTGATACCAGCCAATTCTCCATCTCATCTTTTGGATAAATAAAATCCAAAATAGATGGCACTTAAAACACTGGCAATGGCAAAGGTGCAGAAAAATATTGAAAAATACTACAGAATTCCTGAACTTACAACCAGGGCTGTGGTAAAGCTGTATCAGATTTGCATAGAAATTAGATGCCTTTTTACCTGCAGATAGATGCACAACTGCCCAAATTTAAACTTCCTCCTTCTCCCAGCTCATCACAGTCATTACAAATCATGTGGCTGAATGAAAGCTGAAAAAGCACTAAGAACTTGGCAGTTTTGCTGCAGTGAGTCCCATAATAAATGCAGGACAAGGAGTGGCAGCAATGATAATCTTAATATCAAAAACATATTTTCTGCAAAGCAACCTACTACTGTTCATATGTAAAATACATCATGTTGCTTGGAGGGAACAAACTGTCCTGCACTTTATAGATAGCCATTTTATTAGAGATTCCCCCTGACTGTGACTCAAAACCCACACAATCCACACACCCTTTCTTTTTAACAAATGCACAAAATTCACAACATGGCTGGATGATGTTATGCCGCTCTAGAGAGCAGTTTCAAATGCAGAGTTAGAGGTACATTTCCACTGTGCAGTATCACACATAAATTATTAACAAAAGTTAAGGAATGAAAGCAGAGCAAAGCATCATCTACCCAACTTAGGTGGTTCCTGAAACATGCTGAACAGCATCCCCCTGTTCTCAAATGGGCTGGAGGCAGCACAGTACCCAGGAGCCCTGGCGACATCACTTCCTTGTCTCCCCATCTTTCTCCCTGAAGCAATTAAAAATCCTGAAGGCTTCTTGGCAAGCCAATTTTTCTCTCTCTCTCCCTCTGAAGTGGCAGTGGCTAGGTGGGGTTTAGTTTTGTGAGCACTAGGCCTTTTTTCTAAAACTAAAAATGTTTGTATAGTTGCAAAGAGCCTTGACCATGTGCACGAAAATCTAGTGCATTGCTTATCAGTTGATTTGGCTTCACAGCAAGAGTAACATACTGCTATAAAGGGCTAACACAGTGTGAAAAAGGAGCTGTTCTACTAGAATACACTCCGTTAATTCTGCTTGAACTGACATTCTCCTAGGACAAGAGCTCAAAACACATTTAGACTGTTGTACTAAGTGTGTCAGGGAATGGAGCAGCAGGCTGGTTTCTCTGGTATCACTAAACAACAGGCAGACACGCCCCTGTGCATCCCACCCCTAATAAATCTCTTGAGAAAGAAAATGTGGGACAAACTCTCACAGCATCATCTTCCACCAAAATAATCCAGGTTTTAAACAAAAATCCTCACCACTCTAGCAGGACAAAAAACCCTGAAAAGTGA
Source organism: Anthoscopus minutus (assembly GCA_013399455.1). NCBI lineage: Eukaryota > Metazoa > Chordata > Aves > Passeriformes > Paridae > Anthoscopus > Anthoscopus minutus. Next base: position 29,381 of record VWYI01018068.1, read on the forward strand.
AAAAATTCCAGCCTTGCTAGACTTACTGTAATTGTCCTTCATAAGAAGAGCCCTCTAGTTATGTGAAATGACATTGCCCCAGTGCCCCAGGCTCCCCGCACTCTGCACAGGAAGGAAGCAGACACACATCTCTTTAAGAGCCATTTCCTCTCTGCTCTATTAATTTCAGAGATTAAGCAAGCCACTCCTATGTGGCATAACAGCAAGACAGAGCCATTGTGTTTGAGGAGAGTCCTGCTCACTGGCTTCCTACCTTTCAGTGGGGCGATGCATTAGCACTTTATTCTCAGATGAAACACCAGAAAACTTCCAGCAGCCCTAAAACACCCCTTGTTCTTAAATTATGGTTTCAGCACAGAAGAGGCCAGCAGCACCATTCTTTCCCTCCTCACTCATGAGGATTTCAGTGTCTCACTGACACAGTTCAGGATGTGAAAAAACCAAACTAGTTGCATTAAAGGAGGAATTTTCTTTTCAAGGGCCCTGAATCATTGGGACCTATTTAATCAGGATTATTTTGCCTGGACACGCACATCTCACCTCTTGTCCCTCCCTGCTACATTGAACCTGAAGCACTAAATTTACCATCAATTTTTTTCCTCTTCTTTTCATCCTTTAAAATTTTTCCTCTTTTTTTTCTTGAAATTTTATACACCCTTTTTGCTCTTTTGCTTGCACAAAATTCCTTCAACTTGTACCAGATGCCTGATGACCTTTAGTAATATGGAGGCCATTGCCTCTCCATTTCAAAGACTATCACCACAGCTCGTGTTGGAGCCTGGGATTACATGAGCAACCAAAGCAACCATCAGCTGACCAGAGCATCAGCTGTTCCTAAAGTTTTCTGATGGAAGAGAAAAGCAGGAGAAGATTCAGCCAATGAAGGGTAATTTGGTATCCCCACTCCAAGCCTCGGCTTCCTGATTTCCTCTTAAAGCTTACTTACATGTTTCATCCTCAGCTTTCCAGGTTCCAGACTGTTAAGCAAATAGGCTGGGAACACAGGACCCTTTTGGAATCAGTGGCTATAGAAACACTTTTCAGGGGTGCACAAAGCTGCAGAATCCTTGAGACATGTTCACATTTCTTACAGTGTAGACACAACCCATGTTAACAGAAATGCCACCAGCAGCAAACAGATACCTTTGGGGGAAGGGAGGAAAAGATAACACATGCTCAGGGCTTTTGAGCAGCAGCAGCAGCAGGAGAAAGGGTGATCTGGCTGAAGCAGGAGTGTGTGAGCCAGAATACTGGTTGTACTGTACCTTCCCTTGCAACACAGAGTCAGGAACACAAAACTCTTCCAGATAAAACAATCTGCCTATTCAGCAGCTTTCTTTTCATGAGCTGCTTCATCTTTGCAGGCTGCCACCCCCTTTCCCCTCTCCGCTTCCCAGTCACCAACTGAAAACTTCAGAAAGAAAAGAAAAGAGAAAGTAGTTGCTCAGACAAAGGGCTGATTCTCTGCAAAGGGAGGGCACTCACACAGAAAACACAGTCACGGTGTTCTGGGCACAGTTCTGGCACATGGCTGTGCCAGTGCTTGTAGGAGTCTGCTCCCCAGACTCTGCTTCAGGTTTTGGGACTATGCATTTAGAAAAAGGAGGGAGCTGTAGCTCCTGCACCTCCAGCAGCAGCCTCCTGGATGTGTTCCTGGCCCACGCTGCAGCTGGGTATTTGTACCTCTGCACTTTCTCCCAGCAGCTACATGGGGCAGGTCCCTTGCAAGCTTTTGCCTGTCTCTTGTCAATAGAACTCTTAACCTTATCCAGAAATTTTTCCTCTGGGACATTCTCTTCCAAAAACCAGTTTGAGTTGGTTTTTTTTTTCCACTATTAAACAGAGACACTCTTCTGGTGTATGAATGTAAATCACCAGTTCATATTGCAGAGGTGACTCAACAGCTATTTAGATGCCAACATGTAGTTACTTCTGGATGGAGCAGGATGTGATTCAGCAACTACAGGCAAGTAGCAGTGTATTCATTTCAATTTCAAGACTCCTTTTTTTCTTAATAAATTAAATAAAAATTCAGTTTATTCATTTTTATTTTGTTCATTTTTTTGTTTGTTTTTCTTTGTTTTGTTTTGACGGGTTTTTTTTTATCACAGTCATTACTGGTCTAACATAACTCTGCTCTAGTATTCAGAAAACTCATGAAGAATTGTACTATTGCCACACATCAATAAGGCAAAAAATCCTCTGCTTGGCATCACATTTGGCTTAGCCTCTGAAAAGCTTTCTTCTACATTTTATCAAAATTTCACCCAAAATGCAGCCTCCACCACAGATGTTTTACACCAACAGCTGGAAGCAGCTTCTCTGTTGCTCTGTCCTCTTAGCAGAGTGCCAGAGCAGGGCACATCAGGTGGTTGCCCCTGCTCCATGGGGAGTTTGGAGGATCACAGTCACCTTCCATCCACATCCGAGCTGCTGGGAATAGCAGAGACGAGGTGATTGCAAAACACAGGTGAGATGTTTATTTTTTACTCTGTTCTTTGTGAGTTACAGAAATGGCTGCACTGAACACATCAACCTGTAAAGCTGAGCAGGAGGAGCCCTGGTTAGCAGTGATGATGTAGAGGGTGCACAGGATGCTGAGACAGGCCCAGTGCCTGGACATGCCTCTTAGCATCTTCTCCTGAGCAGTTCTCAGTGACTTCATCAAAAGCAGAAGTGTTTACCTTTACATAGTTCTTTGCATCAAGGTTGGCAGGGGAGAAGCAGACTACCTGAGCAGTCCTGGAAGATTTAAAAGGTAGGATTTACTAGTTTTTGTACTAAAATATTAAAAAAATCTACCCTGATCATAAACTCAGGAGTATCGAGTCACTGAAGAAAGAGACTGAGGTTTGTTTTTTTTTTTAAATTGTAATTTTGGAGTTTAGAAGCCCAGACTAAGTGACATTATTAAATCATCAGTCACAGCAACCCTGTTTCCAACATACATTTTTCCAACAAACATTTTCTCACATCTTCTATACAGGCAAATCCTATTCACTTATTGCCTTTATGCCCAACTTGACTAAAGAAACAAATATGCACTTTGCCACCCACTTTGTGTACTTCCCTGTACCACTTCCAGGGATTAAGGGGAATTTGGTGATGGGAAGGTCTGGACCAGGACTTTGCATTAGACAGAATACCATGCTTATTGACAGGTGTTTTGGTCCCCAGATCTGGAAAATAGCTCCCCATCTACTTACAGCTTACTGCAAAACAAATCTGCACTGGATTAGTTAAAACCATCAACTTAAGTGTTTGTATAAGAACCCTTTTTCTAAAGTGCAAAAATGGCCTATTAGCTTTCATTTAAATTGGCTCCTAATGGAGGTAAATAAAATGAAAAGGATTGTTTTCACCCTGCCTGCCTAAATCCCAGCACACACCAGCTGAGGAGCATTGTCACTACCTTGTTCAGACAAGACTTGAGTCCTCCTGATTTAAATTCTGCCCTGAACAGCTCACCTTTCAGATGTGCTAAATCTCAGCCCTGCCTTGCAATAGTTACTTTCATAGAGGGTAAAAGCAAAACACAATAGAAATAAACACAAATAGGGCTCAGCACTCTACAGGCACAAAGTGAAACTTCAATTTAAAAATTGAAATTATCAAAGTGAACTTCAATTTAAATTTCAATTAACCATAGGGCACAATTGCTTCAAAATTTAGTTGTTCAGAAAAAATTACCAGTGTTTCTTTGCACAAAGAAATATGTTTCAAATCTTTACCAGACACAAAACCAGGAGCAAGGAATTAAGCAATGAGCTTAAAATGTTTCAAGTCTAAAAGCAGATTGTAAAGCAAAGGGGAAAACTCCCATGGAAATCTGAGAATAAGGTTTCTTAAACTGAAGGGTCATAAATGTGCAAGCTCAATACCTCACAACCCTTTTTTGAGAAAATAAAGGTTTAAAATGTTCTTTCTTTAGTGTGACTGAATTCCTTTCCAATGTGACCTCAACATGCCATTCCTCTGTCTTTATCTGCCGACACAGCAGAGCTGTTGACCTTTCACCAACGACCTGAGCAATCAATAAACAGCCCACAAACTATCTCCGCAGAAATGCTCCATCGACGAGTTCCTCCCTTGCTCTCTGCCATTCCTGAACTTTTCCTCAGGCCCTTGGCTGTGCGTCAGTATGACTTAACAAACAACACGGGGCCCAGAAATACATTTTCTTGGGCATTTCCTATCCAAACATATTAAACCTGTAAGTGGTTTTGCTGTTGTTTGCAGTGCCACAAGCTGCTTTCATGTTACTGTAGGATCTACAAGAGCTCTGCCTCATGCTAAGCACTTCATGTTGACTTCCAAGGACAGAATACAAACTCAGAATAACTCAAATATGCTCAAACTGTTGGAGAGTAAGATAACAAATGAAGAAAACAAAAAATCTTATTAAAGACTTGCCCAAACACCAATTGGCAAAATTTCATCTTAAAGTAGATTAAACAAAAAATTAACACAGTCAGTTACAGACGCCTGGAATAAGAAAAGAAATTAGGGCAGGTCATAAAATACATAGTGTATGGGTGTCTCTCAGATGAGCTCCAATGCTGTAAATTCTGTTCTACTTTCACATTACGTTGAGAAAGGACTGAACACAACTTTTCTGTCAATATGATTTATGAAATCCTGATTCAAACAGAGCCATATTTTAAAGGTGTTACAAAATGGGGAACCAGTCAAGTGCAGCAATATGTTACTGGAGTACAGAAGAGAGAACCATTCCCTGCAGTGCTTACAGCAAACACATCAGAGCATTGATCAAGATGTGAGAAGCCAGAAGAATGAAAACTATCAGGTATCAGCCATAAGCAGAAATGAAACTAATTAGCCCATAGAATCTTCATCAAATTGAGTGAACACAAAGGTAAAGCAGAGCTGTTAAGTACTGAAAAGGGACTTAAGATTATTAAAATAGAAAGAATAACAGTTTGAAGAGCTTACTCCCATGACAACTAAAATGCTTAACAGAGATGGAGTTTTTCTACATCTCTACATATACATACACTCATATATATAAACTTCTTAGTCTATATATATTTATATATATACAAAATCTAAGAAAGAGCTTGCAATGGCTCTTAAAACATTAATATTTGCTGATCCAAGATGTGTAAAGTTTCAAAACCCTATAGATCTGCTAAAATTTGCTTGAACTTCTACTTGATCACATGCTCCACATACTCCAGAAGACAGATTTATTCTCTCCACACCATTTAAAAAAAAAAGGTAGCATGATTACAACCGTTTTCTGAATTGTCCTCTTACATTAATAATGTAAATCAGTACTAAGTGAAGGATAACATGGTATTTTTATGTAGATTTTTTTTCAGTCTCTATAATCTGAAAGTATGTTCACTGGGCACTGTTACTACCCACTAATGACAAAGATTAGGTCTTTAAAGGGTAGTGGCAGCAAAATTTTAATAAAAGTGATAAAGTAACCTGCTTGTTGCAGAAGCGAGTGTTTGCATTATTGCCCGCACTGCAGAGGGCTGCAATGTTTGCAGCAGCTCTGAGTTATTTATTTATCCTTAATATAAACAAGCCAGAGTGGTTTAAATAGCAGTATTTAACAGATTGCATTGATGGATCAATACAATATTCCACTGAAATTAAACTTCAAGCAGACAAGAGCTATAAAAGCCTTTGAATAAAAAAAAAACCACTTGGCCTTCTTGTAATATCTAAGTCCAGATCTCACAGCCTGATCCCCCAGCAGGATTTCATGGGTAGGGGCCACTGCATTTTACCTGGGCTGTTTCATGCCTGACCAGGGTGCCTGTGAGAGCTGCTGAGGCTCTGCGTGAGCACAGGAGCCACCTGCACTAAGCCCCAGGTACTTCTTGAGGCATCTGCAAATGACTTAGTGAAGGGAAAAAATACACTCTTCAGATTTCTACACACTACAGCTATTTCTCAGTGTAAGAATGAGAGTCAAACGTCCTGCTTGGGATTGCTTAAATAAACTGGCACAGATTTCCAGCTGGGCATCTCTCTCACATGCTCTGAGAGTGCAGGATGCTGGGTCAGGAAGGAAGTGGTGTGACTCTGCTGGACAAGGTACACAGAAAAACAGGAGCCCTTGGCTCCCAGCCCTGGTCCTCACCTGACTCACTGTGACTGCATCACTTCACAGTGCTGCATAGTCACAGTGCTCTGACAAGAGGGACTAACTGGAAATAATATGATGGAAGAAAATGCAAGCCCACCTTATTTTTTTTTTTTTTGTCTCTCAGCATGTACAGAAAAGCCCTTGAGATGCCAGCACTCTCCAGGTCAAAGCTATGTGGGAATACTTGAGCTGCGCTGGGTTCCTGGCTTTAGTTTTTTGTTCTTTTAGTTTTCTTCCTTTTCTTTTTTTTTCTTTTTAATCTAGATGGAATTAATTGAAAGTGCTGCTTAAGAAGAAAATAAGAAAGTAAAACTGGAGAAGCATGATAAGTAGGTGTATTAATAAACAGGCTTCTAATTTCTTATCTTTGATGGTATTCAGTACTATTTTAAATATTCTCAAAAGAATCACAAACATACAGAAGGTCATATATAAAATCCCTGATGAAGCAATTTAATGCTAAATTAAAGCTGAAAATAGGTAAGCCCAACTCTTGGGATCTTGGGTATTTTCAAAGACTAAAATAGAATCAACACTACCCAAAAATACTGTGTGTTTTCCAGATTTTTAAATATTTATTTCCTAAATTAAATAGAGCAGGATTAGCTGGTTCTTACAGCTTAGCAGGAAACAATTTAATTTCCATGCCAATTGTATATTGACAGTTGGCAACAATGGGTTTACTTTACAAAAAGAGAATGGGAAAACAGTTGTGCATTTCTGAAACACTTCCAGAGAATTTCCTTTGAGAACACATTGAGTGAAAAGTATACAAACAGGCATTAAACATGAATGTAATTTAATAAATATCCAGTCAGCTATATGGTGTGATAAATAGGCAATAAGAACATAATATGGGCATTTACCTTTCAGCTTCCAAAGGAGCTGGAAGCTAAAACAATAATACTTTCATTAGACTCTCCTGCCTGGCATCAAGAACCAATTTCCACCTATTAATATGGATTTCTATTACCTGCCTTGTGAATACTGTTAACCCATTTATCAAGGAAGAAGCCATATTTTTGTCACTTATTACAAGCAGAAGGGGAGCAGAAGGATTGCTAAACCATGTCACATTAGAGCATCAGATTAAATCATTTGACCTAGAAGATATTCCACTTACGTTTAAAAAGGGGGAAAAAAACCCCACTACAGCCCTGCTCATCTTACATTCAGTAAGACCTCTTGCAGGACCAAATTTTCCCTTGTCGTGTCAGGAGAAAAAAAAATGGAACAGAAAAAATCAGTCTGCAGACTAATTGTAAACTGGGTGCATGTGTAATTAAACATGCCTCATTGGTTCTCTTGATTTGTCAATAGTGGGTAGGAGGAGGTTGATTTAAGTTAAACGACTCAAGTCTTATGAACATTTGTCCCTTTTTCTGTCCTCTGAGCATCACTGAACAACAGAACCACAGCCAGATATGAGGAGCTTGAGAATTAAATGTTTATTATTCAGATTACAGCAGTGCCCAGAGCATGCCGGGCAGTTTCTAAGTGCAAAGGGAGGTGCCAGGACAGGTCCCTTTCTCAGCTCCTGATTTCTACCAGGAGCACACATCCCCCCACCCTGAGCACGGAGCCCCTCTCCTGCTCCCCTCCTCCCGCAGCTGTGGAGATGAATGGATGGATGATGGTGCTATCGCAGAGATGACAGGCACACAGCTATTAATCACATTCGTTGCTAAACACACTAAATTCCCACTTTCCCACAGTGCTGAGGTCTCCTTGTCCTCACACCCAGTTCTCAGCTGCAGTGAGCGAGCAGCACTCAGCAGCTAATGGGTCCAAATGGGCATTTAGCTTTAGCCCCCTCTAGCTCCCTGCTCCGCCACTCTTCTCTCGATAGGGTATCAAGATGACAATTTTTTCTTGCTATTCACACTGAATCAGATTATAAAACATGTCTGCTTCCATGCCTGTGATAAAAACTCCACAATATGCACCTCAGCCACTTTCTCTGGAGCAATGACCCAGAATACTTGTATTCCTCCCACTCTACACATCTCAGCTAGAGATGCCAAAAATATTAAGACCTCAATCCACAAGGGATATATATATACAGGATCCGGTAAAGCTGCAGAATGTGAGCAAAGTTTCTGAAGTTACAATACCTCAAATTTTCTGTCCTTAGTTCACTGGAGTCATTGGAAATATTGAAAAGTAACTGGGATGTCTCAACTTTCCTTGCCTCATTCCCTACTGTTGAAAGACCACAAAACTTGATTTCAACCACTTGGTGCTTTCACCTGGATATTCTTGCTTCAATTTAATTCTGTCAAGCCACTGAAGTCTCCCTCTGTGGGAGACTCTATCCCTCTCTATCTTTTTGTAAGACTTCCATAACTTCCACTCCTGGCACAGCAGAGAGCTTCCAGCACCAGGCATTCCAGTGGGGCCAAGGGACCTCCAAAACTCCCACTGAGAAAATAACATTTCTCTTTTCCTTCCCTGAAACCTCACAGTGATCCTTAAGTTAGAGAGTTACTCAGAAGTCACTGAGCAATCAGGCTGCACATTATACTCCTCATTGACATTATTACCATGAGTAATTCTCAGAGCAGTGTGACAGGTTAGCCCATCTTATATCCTCTTCAAAAGACTCAGAGCTCTAAGTTCTGTACTTTTGTGAAAAAGATTTTTAATTCCTCTCATACTCTCGGGTAGTAGCTTTATCCCATATTTTACTGTTTCGCACACTGCAAGTTCATGTACACTCATTTATTTCTCAGTGGTCCTTTAATCTTTTTCTGATCATGCTGCAGCTTGGCACAAGGATGAGGGTATCTCTACAAGCCATGTGCTCAGGAGGCTCTATCAATATGCATGCATGGTGCAAGGCAGAAACATATTTCTGCTGCAGAAGAATCAGAAGTTGGGGTCAGACATTTTATACTTGAGCCAGATTTTGATAAGACATATTAGGAATTCATAGGGCTTTTATCATTTTCAACAGCAAGAGGATTAGACCCTACACTGACAAGAGCAAGAACATCAGTTATTAGAAGAATTATGTGCCATACTGAAATATAGTAAAGCACCTGAAAGACAAAATGTATTGCCTAATAAAAACACTCTAAGCACTTTGAAATTCAACCCAGTGATGACTTGCCGAGTCAGTGCTTCATTTGTCTGGCAGAGTCAAAATTACAATGACTTCTGTTCCAACACTCAAAAATGCAACAGACATGCAAAGGGGAGCTAGGACTTAAACCTTAGCCTCACACAAGAGCAAGGATTCAAACTATGCATAATACACTGATGCTTAGGCCACAGGGAAGAAAGAAACAGCAGGAATCTTTATCTGGATTCTAAAATTTTATGCAGCGAGTGTGTAATGTTGACAAAAAGACCAAAGCAGTTTTTTTTAAACCCATATTCAGGAAAAGGTAAAGATAATTATTAAAAGCGCCCAAATCTCCTTCCAATCTGAAGAAAGATCCCAAAACAAAAAAGAATCTCAGTTTCATCCTTCTTCTCCCTGACATGTTCAGAGTGCTGCAAATGTGTTACAAACTAAATGACTTTTTGTACAGAACTTCTAAAACCCTTGACTTTTAATAAGGTCGTGCATAATTTGATTTTAATTACAGATTTTTTATCCCTTAAATTTGACTAAAAATGATGTGATTTACAAAGCAAACAAGCCAGTTAAACAAAGCTAATTAAATTCACTAGAGACAGCCTTGCTTTTCCCCTCAGTGAGTGTTTATTTCAGCTCCCAGTGCTCTGATAGCTCCTGACAGCTTGCTGGGACACAAGAAAGAAGTAGGTCAGGGTAAGCTGGAATCAGCAACAGAGGATCCCATTAGACAGGCTTGTAGGGTAATACGGAGATCGAGGAAGTGTGTGATGTAGTGACAGTGTTAGAGACACATAACAAACAGCCTGAGGACAGCCTCCAGCAGAACCGGTACATTTATCTTCTCTGTGTTATAATGACCTCTCACACGGTTTATCCAGTCTGTGATTTCTCCTACAAGAGGAGCTGTACAAACCTAATGCCAAAAACGTGCTCTGCTGCCCCGAGCCCCAGCCGGGGCTGCCAGCTCCGCGGTAGGGGCTGGGCACGCACGCAGGGCCTGACCCCCACTCGAGCTGGGCTTGCAGGGAGGGAACTCACTCTACACAGACATCAAAGGACAACAAGACTGGTTTCTCCTAACCAGCTTCTAAAACATTATACTGATAAAGGTGGTTGCAGTGGCTGCGCTGGATCTGAGTATACCGAGCATCCCAAAGTGGCAAGAAAAGCCGCTGTGGCAGCTGGGGAGTGCAGCAAAACCGTGTGATGGGGCACAAAGGATGCCTGCTCCCCACTGAGCTGTTGTCCAGGGCTCATGGGGAACCAGAACCCTGCTCCTTTTATGCCATTGGATGAGGCAGGAGGACTTGGGTCTTTCTTCCCATTCCACAGCACCTCTGCCTTTGGGAGTAGCGACTGGCAGGGAGGAGAGGCTGAGAAAGCTCTGGCTTCTGCTGGTTTCCCCAGATGAGTTTGCTGTGAGATGAAGGAACATCAGCAGAACCAGGGCGAAGAACATAATCAAAAAGACCAAAATGATCTATGTAAAACATAAAATGCTCTATGTATCACTGTTTTAGATAATTTAATGTAAGGTGCATTTTTTACCACATGTGTATACACCCAAATAATTGCTAATGCAACTCTTCCTTCCTGAGGAAAAGTATAAAAGTATTTTGTTTAAGTGCCTGGGCACAAGAGCGGAAAACACACCACCATTAACTCTACAGTTTTAATATTAAGCCAGAGGCAAGTGGAAAAGCAGAATGCTAACTCCCCTTGTTCTTGTGACTACTGCTCACACCGCTAAAAGTCCAAAGTCTCTGCACCATTTCTGGCAGTGCTGTACATACACCAAACATTTAAATTATGAAAGTCCATTTCTCAGGGTCACACACAGCCAGAAAGATTCTCCCCAAACCCAAACTGTGTGGCTCACATTAAAAGGAGAGCACAAGTGCATGCTGTCCCAGAAAGGAGGTACCTTTGACAATCAGAATAATCTGATTCTCTGTGGGCATAAACAAACACAAATGGAGAATGTTGTTTTATTTTGTTCTGAGCTCAGTATATTCACTCTGCTCAGAGATCTCCAGCATCCACTTTAAGTGCCTAAATGACTTTGTTTGCAGCAGCAATGGGGGTCATCCTAATAAAAGAGGGGTTTCATTTTTCTCACCCCAGCTTCATTTCTCCCTTTACTCAGTAAGAGTGCATCATGCTCAGCATTTCTCCCGTTTCTCATTACAAGATTTCTGCATCACAATCCTCATCCTGTGGCAGCAAAATCCTCATCCTGTGGCAGCCATGCTTCCTGTTCTTCAGAGGGTCACACTGTGTGGTCACTTGCACCCACCCATTTTATGACACCATACATCCCTTTCCTGCAATTTTTCCTTAAGCAGACAGTTCCACTGACTTCACAGAGGTTTGGACTGATTGACACCTATTTGCTCAACCTCTGAGCATAGAGGTAAAATCCAAACCTAGTTCAATGTCCTAAAGAAAAACATGCATGTCGTAATGAAAATATACATTAAGATAAAAGCATTAAAATAAAGGAAGACAATGAGAATCATCAGAGCAGCACTGCCTGCAAGGAAGGAAGGAAGCTTTTAATAGCACTAAAATATAAAATTGATTTGTACACATATTTGATAAAAATCAATACAATTAGCAAGTAACTGAATACTAGAAAAGGAAATTGATTGCTTGAGGGCCCAGAGGACTCAGGGCAATCAGTCCATTCTTCTAGCTCCTCCACTCTTAATAAAAATTTACTTTTTCATAATCCTGCCTGAACTCTTTGCCCATTAATAATGCTGCTAAATAGCTCTTCTTTTAGCACTATTATTGCAGACCTGCTTGAATTACATTTGGAGGTAGCTTCGAGTGGCATGTCCTGGCCATTTTGCTATCTGCAGCACAAACCTCTGAGCAAGAGCATAAAGGAATATGGGCTAATGAACAGCGGCACAGGCACACTTGAGAAGAGCTTATAAATTTAAGTACCAAAGTTTAAATAAACTGATTACCATAGAATTGATTTGCTACATCAATTTGGTCAGCTTTTGCTGATACATCATTCCTGCCTCAAAGGAGAAGAGCCACTGGTTTGAAACAACTAATTAAGCATTTTGAACCATGGCCTTACAAGGGGAGTGGGGCTGCACTGCTTTTCTCTCCTGCCTCCCTTCTCTCTCCCAATGATTCCTCACTGCAGTATTAAAATCGTTACTCCATGTGAAACAGGAGGCTCAATTTACAGTCAAATCTAGACAATACGAAGTGGCTTCTACAGACACCATCTCTGACTGGATTTCAGTTTCAAGCAAGGGCATCTTCTCTTTCTTCTTTAAGGTAAGACTGGAGGACTAAAAGGAATTTCTTTTCCCCACACAGAAGAAAAAGGCTCCCTGGGGAGTCTCCCAGGTGAGGGTTTCTATTACAGTCAACCAGCTGCACAACCAGATTGAGGATGCACACAACCCCTACACATCTACCACTGAGGCTTCTCTTTCAGAAGATCAGATGCCTTCTCAGACAAGAACTTTCTTAGATGTTCAGCTTTGTCCACTGACTCATCTTAATAAGAAGCTCTTTAAGCCAAAAACTACCTTTGGGCCCTCAAAAGGTTCCCTGCCAGTCTGCAATTCAGGGTGATATTTGCTGCAAAACAGGGCCCTGATTTGGCAATAAACTTCAGTGTATACTTAAATAGAGCTCTGTGAGTAGCCCTATCCAAACCAAAGGTAAACAAGTAACTTTTCCAGATTAATGAGACCACTTGCATGCTTAAAATTTACCAATGTAATTTAAGCACTTTCTAATGCAGTAAGCCATTGAAGTGATTAAAATCATACATGCATTGCATCATATTGACTTCAGCAGAGACTCTGTTATTCCAGAAGTCTCAACACACACTTATGTCTCAGTGGTCCAACCAGACCAATAACTAAACTGTGCCATTATATCAGCCTAAGGAAAGATCCACAGATGCTTCGCAACTCCAGTGGCAACCTGTGAGAATGCCTCTGTAAGGGAGGAGGGAGAACAGGCTGGCAGGGCATCAGTCTAAGCGATGCCTCACTGAGTTCCTAAGATGTTCTTACTCCAAAGTCTGTCCTGCTGCTTCTTCTTACCAAGAAGAGACATTAGTCTGGACTCAGAAGTAGAAACCTGAAATTACACAGTTTCAGTGCTGGCCTTCTTTGTAACCATGACCCAACTACTTTAATCTGTTTGCTTCCGTTTCCCTGCCTTTATTAATAAAGCCAAGGGAGTAAAACTTGCTTCACCTAACTCACATCTTTGTGAAGATTAAATGCTTGTTCTGTGGAAAGTACTTGGAAGATGACAGACATCAAGTAAATATTAATCATAGTCACCACACCTACCAAAAGGATCTTCAGTACACTGATTTGGATCTGTGCTTGAAGAGGCTTTCTTTGTGCAATTCAGGAACTATGCTTTCTTGGAGTAGTAGAGCTGAATTAAAGCTAATCAGGAATTCCCATGTTAATCGGCTTTCTAGCATTCAGAAGATCATAAGAAGGATGATGCTTCCATTTCAAAAGACAGCACAGTGTCCCAGAATGAATTACATCAAACTGGCTGAAGCGCATTTACAGCATGGTCATGGAGGAAACTACTGGTGTTCATCCACTGACATTCATCTCAGGGCATATGCACTTGTAAATCAGCTCCTATTCAGTAATGAAATGTCGAGTGACTCATTCTTTCTCCATTTGAAAAAGCTCTCAGAGAGAACCAAAGAGTCTTTTACTTTCCCGTCTGCCTTTATAAACACTGAATTACATCTCCGTACTTCAGGGAAGCTACAGTGCTTCAGAACCAGCTGTAAAAGAGAACATTACCATCTTTGGTTCACAGAATCCAAGGCTACCTTAAGATCCCAAATTGCTGTTGAAGATTTGGAAAGATGTTTAATTAACAGCTCAGATGATCTTCTGAACTAGCTTCCGGGTGCACAGCAAGGTGCACTGGTCTCATGCAGACATGCCCCTGGGGGTGTCCTGGGGAAGTCTGGCCCAAGGAAAGCTGGCCTGGGGCAGGCTGGCAATGCTGCTCTGGGTACTTCTGCTGTTCCATGTGGGGTTAAGTACCAAATTATTTACTTAATGTCTTAAACAACTTCTGCAGCTCAAACTCAGCTCATGCAGCCATTGCTGTCCTGCCAACACTGAACTGCAAGTTGGCCAGGTGAAAGCTGCCCTCACTGTTTCTGCGTAACCAGCGAATCCACAGAATAAGGACAGCAGGGCTGTCATACCTTGACTTTTGCCCAAGTGTTAGCACCAGCTCACATCCAAGGGCCACATCCCACAGCTGCACAGGGAACAGCAGCTGTGTGCTTCTGCCAGCTGTGTGATACCTGGGCTGCCCCAGCACTGTGCTCACCCAAGGAAAATCCTGACAAAACAAGCCCAACCAAGCCATGTCTGTGATCATGGGGAGCGCACAGCTCCGGCACTGTGCTGTTCCCTGCCACAGCCCTGCCTGCCTCTGGAAAGGCGACACCAGGCGAGATCCCAGGAGCAGAGCAACCACAACAAAGGCATGAAATGAAGAGTAGAAGGGAAAAACAAGGGTTGCAAACTTAAAAGAGACGACAGAAATAAAGAAAAGCAGTGCCTGGAAGTCAGTGTCCAAGAAACACAGAACAAGTTTGCACACAGGAAGCACTTACTGCTTGAATGGAAGTCGTAGGAATTGCTGGACCTTGTGGACCAGGCATATGAGAGATTCCAGCCTTACTGAGGCAGCTCTGGTCTCTGGAGCTGCTGTGCCTTCATCTCCCAGATACCTGCTTAGTTCCATTAGCTCTCCTGGCTTTGCCCTCCCTTTCATCCCAGCACATCCCAGCCCATCCCAGCACTCTCTCCCCTACCATTGTCTCCTCATACTTTGGATCTCTTCACCTCTGCACCCCAAGGTCTCTGGCTCTCCATGTGTGGCTGCAGCAGCGCCAGCCCGCGCAGCCGGGCCAGCCGGTGCCGCAGAGCAGCTCCGTCTCCTCGCCGGGATCCAGCAGGATGAATGCACAAACAAACTAGCTACACTACCAACACAGCTATGCTACAGAAGGAAATGGCCACTGGATGTTATTGCATAACTCTTCTGAATAATGAACGTGTATTTCTTGAAAATACATGCCACCTAATCCCCTCGGCATTGCAAACATGTACCACAGGATGGTAATTTAAGTTAATCAAGCCCTAAGCTCCATGCAAAGTTTAACAGTTTGCTTTGCTACGGTTTGAGGAGCAGATGGCAAAGCACTAGTAGCACATTTTCTGCCATTCTTGTACAAAGGGCTGTACCTGTTTCTGTTCCAGGCACGAACACCAACAAATGGATGTTTGCTGGACTAGCTGGCCACTGAATACCCTGAAATAACATACATGTAGATACTCCACAGAGGAGTCTTGTGGGCAGCCAGAATTGGTCATTTCCTGGCTAGTTTGCCACTACTGCCATTTTTAGATATGATAAAATTAAAGCTACAGGCTATCATAAACTCTTTGTAAGTAATCCAGGTCTTATCTGCAGCAATACCCAGATCCACAATCATTTCCATGCAGACAAGTAGAATAGGTTTTCTTACTCAACAGCACTTGACACTGGTGCTGTAGTTCACAGTATTTCTGCGTACACTGTTGTCCAAATGACTCTGGACTGTACCTTGTCTGGCATGTGAGCACCAGAAAGCAGTCTGAGGATGTCATTTGGATTTCAAACCACCTCTGTGGACAGTCACTAAAATGCTATATTTCTGGCTAATTTGTGAGATGCTGGGCTGGGAGAGAGAAACTGACTAGTGGAAAACAGAAATTTGTAGATAATCTGTAAGGCAAATGTGATTTTAAAGAAAGGGTAATTCAGATTGCCTAAGTCAAGCTTTTTCTAGGTATGTAGGGAGAATGGGAAGCGAGGTGGTGAGCAATAAACAGTTCATCCTGTGACATTCAACATCTTCATAATTTATAACCAGCAGAAAACACATGCTTCTCTTT
This sequence comes from Anthoscopus minutus, assembly GCA_013399455.1. Taxonomy (NCBI): domain Eukaryota; kingdom Metazoa; phylum Chordata; class Aves; order Passeriformes; family Paridae; genus Anthoscopus; species Anthoscopus minutus. The sequence goes on from VWYI01018068.1 coordinate 45,567, forward strand.
CAAAACAGGGAGCTCAGCCCCCAGCATGCAGTTAATGGTGGTGTGTATAGGGGATGTACTTACACTAATTGACTGGGCCATTGCCACAGCTGCCCCAAGCATTTCTGCAGCTAGCATTTCTACAGCAGCACTGAGCAGAAACACTTCATGTTTATTAACTTGTTTGGTTTTGATTGTTGGATTGGCTCTCCATTCCCAAGGCACTCAGATTTATTCTTTTAGCTTAACACTACAAAGTAATCAAATCACTCTGTTACAGCTGACAGACTGTGGGAGCCCTGAAGGGGAGGGGAGAGCAGCATCAGAAGAAACATCTACATTTTCTCTTACATCCTTCACACTTGCCCTAAACTTCAGATTTGACTCATCTACATCTCTGGAATTCAATACTGAACTTTAACTGACATGGGAAGTTATTTGAAGATGCAGAATTTTCACTTGAAATTAAGTCTGATCTACCTCCTGGGATCAGGGACCAAGATTCATGTCTCATAAATACTGAAAAGCCCAAATGCACTCTCATTCTGCTTCAAGTCAAACACAAGTGTTGCTGCAACCAAGAAAACATCTTTCCAATGCTATGTAAATTCAAACCAACCAATCCATACCTAAGAAGAGGAGATGAGATGGAAGATTCACTCATGCCTTTGTGCCCTTCCATCAAGTGTGTAGAATAGGTAAGAACAGGAAGACAAAAGAGATGGCTCAGAGAGTCAAGATTAATATGGAAATGGAGAAAAAGGGCATGCCTTGGGCTGGATTTTATCTGTCTCTCTTCAGTACAATTTATTTTCAGCTTTATGCAACGCAGTATTAGAAAATGCTTAGCATAAAATCCTTGATGCGGAAGACAAAGAATTTTTTTTTATTTAGACGAATTCAAATGTCCTTGTCTAATGTTACCCAATGCAAAATTGGCAAGAAATTAGTGCTTGCTTGGTCACGTGTTTTTAAAAATAATTTTGAATGACCCACTGCTTAAAGTATGGACAGAGACCTCTGTTATTAAAATCCAAACAAAGTCTGTACTCAAATTCACAGGGTAAAAGCTTGAAGAAAATCCCCCAATGGGTTTCTTTAATCGAGAAAAACAACCAGAACACCATGAAGCCTGTGAACAAACAGTCTTACAGGCTTTGGACTTAATATACCAACAATGTCAAGCATTTCAGTGCAGTAGCATCAAAACTAGATATTTACTGCTTGGTAGTGAGTAACCCTTTGAAAGGGGAGGAATGAAAATTCCTTTTTAATGAATCACCATTTGACAGTCAGATATAAAACCTTTTGCCTGTATTTCTGACTAGAGGATTGTATAAACTTGAGTTTTTCTCTGTGTGAATTTATTCAAATCAAAGCAATTACTTAGAAAAATAAGTAAGTTAAGGTAACAGAAAAGGTGAAGTCCTTAAAAGTACCTGACCATCTGCAAGATCTACTGAAGTATCAAACACATTCACAAATTATTTCCTTTTATAAACTTGGACTTGTGAAAATCCTAGTGAGATTTTAAGTAACTAGTCCAACCAAAGTGAAACTATACTCAGTATCCACCCTGATAACCACCTCAAATGAGGGATACATAATTATTCTTAAACTAATGCTAATGTTTACAAACTAAATATTACATACTAATGCATGGGAACAAAGCTACTGGTGTGTTTGGAACTGTTACAAATGTCTTTGTGAAATATTGACTTTTTTACCACTGCGGAAAACTTAAACCCATGAAGACCTGTGACAGAGAATGAAACATTAAAATACATGCCTGAGGGCAGATGCTATTTTTGTCTTTAAATATTTTCTTTATCCCTACATGAAATTCTGAAGTTTCAACAAAAAGAAAGATACTATAATGTCATATCAGGGGAAAAAAAATAATCCACCTGAGTTGGCATCACAGCCAAAGCAAAGAAATAAAACTGTTGTTCACAGTGAGGGCGGGGCCTCCAGTAGAATATACCCGCCTTTATTTTGAAAATAATTTCCAACTATTTGAAAAGACCCTAAAGATCTCAGCTGGTAACAAGCACTGTTGATTTATGAACTATTTAACTAGTTAAGGATACTCAGTGTAAAGGTAAAGGCAAAGCACCATCATTCCCATTTTACAATGGACAAATAAGAACCTAGGAACCATTTACTCCAAAAATTGCCTCTAGCAATACATACATAGAGATATTCAGGCCCTGTGGAAAAAAAAAAAGTTGGCAACTTTGAACTTAGAATAAGCATTACTCAGCCTTGGCTTGTTATATGAAAACTCATATCCACAAAAAATCCTACTTGCTACACAGAGCTATCAAACCATCCTATGGAACTTCTGACCAGCGAGAGGGTCTCCAAACCCGACTGTCAGCTCACTGAACAACCCCATCCCTCACATCAGCTGGTCTGATTTACTTGTAGAGTGGAAGTAATTAGAGTAAATAATTACAGTAACTGGTTACAGTTCGGGAATTGAGAGAACTGAAGAAATAATTCAGAGAAATAATCTGATCTACTACTGTAAAGAGAATCAATCATCACTTTTCTCCCATTAGTCTTTCTGGCAATCCTGTGTCACTGTTGTCACAAGCCTGGATAACGATGCCACATTAATTCTCCTTTTGAGAAAGGAAATACAAGATGTGACTCTGTAACTGTGTCCTACCTGACCTTGAGGAATCTTTAGGGGTAGTTTCCCATCAAATGCACTTCACTTTTTACTAAAGGAGAATTCCTGAGTTGGGCCCATGCTTTGTAACTCAAATGCACAACACAAAAATATACAACCAATATTCTGTTTCCATTAGAAATAAACTGTCAGTACATAACCAATGATTTTTCAGGTCCAACCTTACATGAGAAATTACATTTTCAAAGTCGTTTTAACAAGCCTGGTTCAGAGTTGATGAACACGGTGCTGGATGACAAGACCACTACTGCACATTTCTGATGTAACACCAACAACTTTTAGCTATATTTTAGCAATATTTACCTAAACTGGAGATAGCTTGTATTTCCCAAGCCTAACCGTTTCAAAAGAAAAAAAAACAAACAACATCTTCTGTTGTAAATATTACAGAACTGGAAAAGAAGAAAGTTATCCCATGTTTCATATCAGGAACACACTCTATTCCTTCAAGACAGCAGGCTCCTCTCAACATGAGCTGTGGCATTGCTGATGTCACTGTGAGCAGGGACAAGAGGACATATGGCCTTTTGTACTGTTCCCATGATGCTGCATGTTAAAAAAAAAATAATTAAAAACAAAAATCATTATCCAGGCTGGAAAAAGCCCAAGCCATCATAAATGTTTGTTTACTGGAATTTGGCGGACCTTTTGAGAAAAAGCAACAAACTACACTTAGATATATAATCCTAAACCAAAATGCCAGATTTGAATCAAGTAGAAATCATACCATTATTCTGAGGAAACCATGAATTATTTGGGAGAAACTTTTGCTGAGATGCTTATTTGAGTGTTTCTCTGTAAATAGATATCACTTCTATTACTGTGGCTATAACTAACAAGTTAACAACACAATTTACACTAGTACTGTTGTATCATTAGAAACAACAAGATTATGTACTTTAATTCTAATTCCAGCACAATTATTTTAATACCAAGTGTGTCAGATCTGACTCTGTACCCCCTAAATTAATTTCAGAGTAGTGGCTAAATAAAATGACATACTTCTTTGTGCTTTTGTTACAACACGCTCATGTGCAGCAAACTGTGAAGAAAATGTAGTAATTAGAGGTTAAATTAATCCCTGACAGACAGGCAGCTTAGTAAAGCTGGGCCCTCTTCAGAAAACAGAGCATAAAGCCTGCCAGTCTTTCAGAATTAGGCACAAAGAACAGGGAAGATTGGCAAGTCCCTCACTGCTGTGATCCAACCAAAGGGAGGGAATGCTGAGAAGTCAGAGCAAGTCTTGGAGCAGCCAATACTACCAGGCAGATCTTGTGACAAATGTGATTTAGAGCTCTGAGGGATTGTTGCCGCAGCCACTCAAACTGCCTCATCAGGATCAACCACTTAAAATTACAGACAGTCTTTTGCCCAGCAGAATAGCCTTCTAACTACCATGTAATCCACCTTGAGATATTAAAAAAAGCAAACAATGGCATTATATTTCACAACATAACTAGAAAGTTACCTGCTGCTTAAGATTTTAATGCAGGTAATAGGTTTCATTGCCCTCAACAGAGTAAACGTGCTGGGTTACTCTGAAAGCAATAAATAGGGTCGGTCTGGGGTAGGTGTAACTCCCAAATCTGTTCCGTTTTAAGCTACTTAACTCTAGAGAAAAAGAAACTTACACAGAAAAGAAAAATCATGGAAGAAGAAAGAAGCAGCCAGATCATGTTGATGATACCCAGTATTTCTTTTGTGTATGTTTCAGCAGAGGTAAGTGTCTTTTCCAATCTCTCTAGCTGTGGCACATGGAAGTAGCCAGGTTTTAAATCAATGCAAACACAGCCTATTATCAACAGGGGGGTAACTGAAGAACACCTGTTCTGTGCTGTGCAAGAAGCATCCTGGCTCCCATGCTGGCAAATCCAGGTGTAGGAATTGCAGAGGCACCACTGCGTCCATTCCCATCACACTGATACCTTCCCTCCAAAGGTGGAAGGTGCAAGGAACAGGCTTCTCCCTGGGCTAATGCTGCTGTCACTCCAGAGATTGCCCGACCTGGGGTGACACACTCCCACAGGGAACACCTGGCCCTGCAGAGGGAACATTGATCCTGTCTGCACCAGGCTGAGTACACAGCTGTCCCTGGCCAAATGGGAAGGCACAACAGGCACCTGCAGTGGGATCACCAAGCAAATAAAAATAAAACACAAAAGCAAAATGCCTGTATTACAATTAAGTAAAAGTCAAACAGGGGGCCTACAGAGGTTGAAGATCTGTGTGGAAGCGCTTTAACAGCACCAGCATTTCTGTACTACCCAGATCATCAATTATTAACAAATTAGAACATGCCTGATGTCTTAATATATACAATAAGTGTTACTTATGTAACACTCCTTTACCAACAAAACTGCCAAGTCCCTTCAGGGAAAAGCACTGTGGACCTCAATAAATCACAATACGACACCTTCCTCTGGACAGGACACTCCAGTGATTCTGGTCTCCCCCTCCTCAGCCTGGCCACCCATTCCCAAAGAGGAATTCTGGGCAGCCTGGCAGCCCCTGCCAGAGGCCCAGGGTGCACCCCAGCCTCCTGTGAGCAGCAGCCCTTTAATCAGGTCAGCACTTATCAATGGCTCATTGTAGCACAAGGCAGCGCTCCGAGTAAAGGGCCAGAGGAAATCCTGCATCCCACTGCATCTCCCACGCCTGGGCCCCACTGGCTCTCCACTGGCCCCACGGATACAGCCTCCAGCCACACACTCCCTGGGCACAGTATGTGTCCTCCAGCCAGTCCAGCTGGCTAGTGGGTAGGGAGGGGAGGAAGGAAACCCGCAGCTTTTTCGTCTGGTTTTCCCTTTGGGCACAATAGGTTCTCCACAGGAGCAAAGAGCTAGGTAAAATCCATCCATCAGAGACAGTCACTGAGCCCTGCTTTGCTTCCATTTCGCTTCCCCCATCAGGAGAGAGTGAGCAGGGTGGGGCACACAACAATTTCCCATCTGTACTGAAAGGACTGATCCTTGAGCCCACAATTCTTGGATCAAATCTGAGCCTCATCCAATACTAAATGAAAAAGGACTGCTAGGCTGGGCCCTGGAAAGAGAAAGCTGGGTGTACTCTCCTACCAGCCAACCCAACGAACACCCTGCAATTCACCCAGGGTGCACACCAAGGTTAACAGCTCTGAAAGACCTACTGCAACTTGGCAAGTAAATGCTGTGCAAAATAAGTATTTTCTTCTTAAAGGAAAGCAATGACTTAGTAATATTTTTTCTTCTATTTAATAAAATGGAAAATATTATCAGCGAGAAGGGCTCCCAAGAGGAATAAGTACTCCTAACTCATTTGCATTTGTAAGTTATCCCACTCTGACTGCACTGCTCCGTGGTAGTGTAACTGGTGACTTCTAAAACCATGGAGTCACATCCTAGGAGCCAGAATCCCTGCTTAGTGCTGTCACCCTGTACTTTCATTGTGAACTGAGCTAACAGGCCAGTCCACAGCAATTGCAATGAAATACATCTAAAACAAGGATGTAAAGTGAAACCTCTGAATGACAAAGACAAATTTCTGTGCAAAGCACTGGCAGTGATAATACAGAACAAGAGAGGGAGACTGGGATACAAGCACAGACTCTTTTGCAAAGTTTCCCTTCAGCTGCTGGCAGCTCTGAAATGGGTTACAGAAAGTTAAAACTGTGGTACTGATAACTGCCTGTTCTACAGGGCTGTTTTTAAATATTAAACAGAATTTTTCTACTTCTATTTTCACTTAAAACAATATTCCAGTATCTTCCAAAGCCAGTACAATCCTGAAACAACTCTAATGTGGGCAGTGCTATACACCAAACCAGTTTCATCATGTATATTTTCAGTGATTTCCTTTTCAAGGGTAGCCCTTTTACAGGCGCACAACACAAAACTTCCTACAAGCAAACAGTGGTATCATGCACGTTTGGCATTTTACAGCCGTGATCTAAAGTTCCCCTTCAAAATTACTGGCAAGGAAGGAAGTTCTGTGTAATTTTAGCACTCAACATCTGAAAAAATTAGAAATGTCCCAACTGTTCTTTGAGATGCATAAAAGAACAGTTGAAAAACTTACAGTTGACTGGTGCTACCTAGGCTACCCGTCAATGGCATTGAGACTGGTATATTATTAAGAGAGGTGTATGATGGGAATTGGTTTATTGTGCTGATCCATAGTAACCAGCTCCTGTTCGTCCATCATTTATCTCTCTCACCAGCGACATATGGGTTTGTCTATTCACACTCTCAGCATTCTCTCTGCTCCAACAAACAGTCAGCCTTTTCTGCTGGGATAAGGAGATTTTTAGTTACATCCATTATGTGCATATCAACATTTATGGCAGGAAGATAATTGCCAAAGAGCTCAGGGGGATAAAAGCTCCCTCTTTATAACACAAACCCTCTTAAAAAATCAATATTGATATAAAACAGTTCAACACAAAGCCTTGGTGTGTCTTCTGCTTCCTTCAGTTCTAAATGTTGTTTTTTGTTTAAACATTGCAAATCAAACTAGAAGATCAGGTAGAAAGCCTTCTCAGTGAGTTACATCACTGCTCTTCCCATAGAGGATGATATAGCAGTGTACAATATTAATTGTTCCTCAAAGGAGTTTGCAGAAAATGTGTTAGATATAAAGAGGACTCCTTGGATAGGTGCCAGTACCATTTAAACTGATTTAGCTGTCTTTATTTGGAGACCATACCAATTACTAATGAATCGTAACTTATAGTCACCTTCGCCTAAATGCTGAAAAATGCTGACACAGCCAGCACCAGGGAACAATGAAAACCTAGGGATTCTGCCCCTCTCCCTATTTCAGGAGCTCAACCTTCTACTACTCCATCCCTCAGTTTGGATAAACCCATTTGTTACAGCTCCTACAAGATTTACTTTTCTTTCCCATGGCTGTGTACTCATAAAAGTTATTTTAAGGGGACTTTTATCAGAGTAGCAAGTAACATAGAACATTTATTGATTAAATGACTGAGGATCACTGTGTTGCACTGTACTTAACCTACAGGACGAGTCAGGGATTTTACTTACTGTTATTCTTGCCCTTGTGTTTTCTTCTGCCTCCTAACTTTTGTCTCTCTCATGAAGCCCATTCCTAGAGTCAATTTTTGTCCCACAGTCACACCCAGGCAGGTTAGTGACCACTTAAGTCAGGGCCAGAGTGTCAGCCTGACACCTGGGATCATGAACTCTTCCAGTAAATCTTCCTACATATTGAGAAACCATCTAGCCCAATAGCTCCCTAATCCCATTTTAAATCTCCAAATGCTACCACACTGTAACATTTACAATGGGGTCAGTAACCAAAACCATCGTATTTATTAAACACTTCGACTTGCATTAAGAGGAAGTCATACAAAAGAATTTTAAAAATATAACTAGCTCCTTTAACTACTAATCCCTCTCCAAACCCTCTAACAACTACCTTAGCTTTTAAAAAATCCAAGACACTTTATAGTTCAAAATGCTCAGTTACAAGGGACCAATAGCAAAGCCCTGTCAATATGTGCTTTTCTGATTTTGAAGTATTACTTAAAAGGAGTAAAAATAGAGTTGAAAAACCACATGTAGAAAAGAGAAAAAAACCCTCTGAAAATAAAAAGCTGAATTAAATTTGAGCTGCTCAACTGTGAACACTGAACAGCTTTTCACTAACTCGAGGGCTGTTAACTCCATGTTACCTGCCTTACAGTACAGATTATTTGTTTTTCATCCCTGAGCAACAGACTATTTCCTGGTTGAGTTTAAAAACTCTGTGACGTTCCAGTATCAACCCACACATGTGTGTCACTGTCAACGTCAGTGGCAGGAAAACATTAGAAGTCACCCCTTGCTAATGCTTTCCTAACATGGAATTTCCTTGTACTTCGTCCCCCAGCCCACCTCTTCCTTGAGCTGAGAGCATCCTTCCCAAAGTGCATTTTTTTTCTCCCTTCTAAACATATGGCAGGGAGAGAGGACTGAAAATGGGCAGTGCCAGCACAATATCGCTGCTTTTTTAGGTGCTCGCGTGTAACTTACTCAAACTGCTCTCTGTCTTGCACTCGGCGAGCGAGGCCGCAGGGAAGAGCCCTCCGTGCGCGGGAGCTCCCCGGTCTCCCCGGGGCGAGGGTTCCCCCGGCACTGTCAGTGCCTCCCGCCGCCGCTGTTCTCCCGGCACGCAGCTGCGCCCCGGGAACAGGAGGGCACGTCCCGGCCGGCCCGGTTTGCCCCGCTGACACGGGCTGCCGGGGGAAGCCCGGGTCGGGGGGCAGCACCCAGCTACCGGGACCGGCAGGTTCAAGGCCCTTCCGACTCCCTGTCTCCTGGAGGCACCATATGGTCCATCTTGTACATCAGCAGCTTTATTTACCCATCAGCCCGGCCCAGAGGGGGAGCTCCGGGAGCAGCAGCCTTCCCCTGCCCCGCAGCCCCCCGCATTAGGCATTACCTGGGGATTACGGGGCTAAGTAGGGGAAGACTCGCGTTATATAACCGGGGGAGCGTTCCGCCCTCCTCGGCGCTCCCACAGCCCGCCCTCCGCCCCAGCCGGGCCGGCCGCGAGGCGGCGGGGGGGGTGAGCCCGGCGCCTCCGCCCCCGGCCCGCGGAAGGGGCCAGACGCAGTTAATCCCCCCGCTGGCGGGGCGGGGAGGGGCCGCGGGGTGTCCCCCGCTCTCCGAGGAGGAGGAGAAGGAGGAGAAGGAGGAGGAGGCGGAGGAAGGATTGCCGAGGAGGCTTCGTGCAAGCGGCCGGTGCTCGCAAGGTTTATCGGCTTCCGACGGGACGAGGCGAGACGCCCGCGCGTCCCCCGCACGGGGACCTGCCCGCCCGATCGCTCCAGGCTGCGGCTCCGCGGCGCCTCCCGCCCCGCTCCCCGGCCCCGGGCTCCGCCGCCCCCCCGCAGGGAGCACCGTGGAAAACAAAAGCGGCCTTTTAATTTATTGTTCCGGGGGGAGGCCGGAGGGGGGGCGGTGTGAAAGGAAATCAAAGGCCGTTTTCTTCCCAGAAACGGCCGTTCTCCCCGAGATCCCTCCGAGTCACCCTGGTGACAACCCCTCTCCAGCCAAAGACGAACAAAAGCCGCGGTGCCCCCAGCCCTGGCGCTCCTCCGGGCCGAGCAACAGGCCGGGAGAGGCAGCGGAGGAGGGACCGGGAGGAGGGACCGGCTATTGACGGGGGAGAGCGCAGCCCCTGCCTTGGGGGTGGGGGGGACGTGGGGCCGAGCCAGCGAGCGCCGTGTTTACCCTGCCATTGCTCTGAACCTCGATCTTAACCACAGCATAAGAAATCAAAACAGTTAAAAGCGTGAGTCAGCACGCGTTTTGTTCACGCGTTCTGTTCCTAACACAAGGACGGTCCGGCAGCGAGCGGCGGAGGCGCCGCGCCGGCAGCAGCGCCTGCACTCGGGGCTGTTCCCGCACACGCGCTCCCGCAGCTCGGGGCTCAGCGCCGCGCTCCACGCTCCCGTCAGGAATAACCCAGGGCTCCTTCGGGGCTCGGACGAGCCTTTTGTTCGCAATCCTGCCTCTCGAACGTGCGCTTCAGGTTCCCAAAATAACCAGGCACGCGGCTGCCAACACAAATACCAGGAATTTTATTAAAAAAATTATGCTAGAGGGACCAGCGCTTGCCCCTCCATGCGTGACACCCTCCCGGCGGAGTCCCCGGGCAATGACGGGTTTATCCTCCCTTGCCTGTCTGATCCAAGTTTAGCTGGAAATCCCCGGACTATGGCTGAGCCGGCCCGGCCGCACTGATACGAGAACCCGCGGGCTGGTGGCGCCGGGCGCACCGGCGGGTCCCCGCTCCCGCTCGCCCCCGACAGCATCTACCGCCTCTTCCCGCAGCATCCACCGCCTCCTCCCGCAGCCCAGCGCGTCACCACCCGAGCAATGACACGGAAACCCACGGAGCGTTCCCCGCTGCCGCGCACTGGCTGCCCCGCCGCCGTGCCCGGGACCGCACCGTACCGCACCGCAAATCACCTTCTTCACCACCATTTTAAAGCCCATGGACCCCCTCCCCCGTGCCCTCTTCTCCGTGGTCCGACTTCAGCTCTGACCAGAATGGAGAGCGAAATTCTTCCCTCAAGTTTCTGCTGTCCCCTTCCCTCCGGCGGCCTCGGCACACGGGACCCGCGGACAGAGCGAGCTCAAGGTGGGCACTTTCTTGAAACGCCCCTGCAAACTTTCCAGCCTGACTGCGACCGTGCCGAGCCCGGTGAGCAACTGTTCCGAAGGTGTTTAAGTCCTTTCAAACCAGCTCCTACTTTCCTAGCCCATATCGATTTCAAATGCTACTTACTGGAATATGTGGCTCCATCCGTGGTGCTTCTACCCGCTGGGAAACCAGCAGCATCTTGGACTGGGGATCAACCGGCTTTTAGATCCACTTTGGCTGTATTGAGCAAACCCAGCGCCGCAGAGGACTCGCAGCCTGTTTTCTCCTTTTAGGTTCCAGACAAGTTCATCCTGGCGTTGCAGTTTGCTAATGATTCACTGTCTGTCTCGATCTGCTCACTACATTTCCATCAACCCACAGCTTCCTCACTTAGAAGGTGGAGTTTGTGGGGTTTAAGTTACTGATAGGCATATCTAAGTGCTGTGTCACTCAAAGAGGAGGAGACACACACACACACTCACACACACGGACTGCACACTCACACACACGAACGGCGCCAGGCTTAAAGGGGAAGTAACACTTTCTTCTCTACAGAAATTGAACGCCTCACAGACCCAAGGATTAATTTTTTTTTCTCCGTGCATGAAGGCGAAAATTAAACAGCCTGTGGTCAAAATTTTAACACGCAAAAAGCTGCTTAGAATGTTTAGCACCTTCCTTGTAGAGCTTCAAGTTCATTTAGTACAAAGTCAGACAGGTCAGAAAGCTAGTGGCAATTAATACATTTTTTTCCCTTCCAAATCAAAGTGCTCAAGTCACTGAAAAGAGAGCCCAAAGGATGAAATATAAAGGTTTGAGTTTTTCTTACAGAGTGTAGTTTCCTGTCCCTTTATGACATCTGATATTCAGCACTCGTAACACAAAAGGGTTAAACTCATCTTGCCCAGGTGAACCCAGGTTAGAAAGAAGGAAGCAGCAGATTTCTTTCATTTTCATCTTTTGTGCTATGTACATGTCTTTTTGAAGACAGACACAATTCCAAATTGAGAGCTCCCATAAAGCCATGCACTTCTCATATGACTATAAATGTGCTTGCTACAAGCTGCAACCTCTGAATACTAATTTTGATAGACCATCAACTGAAAGCTGAGAAGCTATTCAGACCTTCTCTTGGACTGTGCAGAAAGAACTGGGAAGAGCAAGCTGCAGGCAGCTAGGAGAGCACTCTGGGTCCACAAATAATTGCTGGTATAATTTCATTTTATTGCCTTGCTAAATCACTACAATTGTCACTCCTACTCTGATAAATTTGAGGTGCTAGAAACCCTGTCCTAGTACAATGACTCAATGGATGAGGTATGGAAGACCTAGTAGTATTTGTAATAAAATGTCTAGTCTCTAAGATCATTCCTGAAATAGTGATATGAGTAAATTATGCTCTGTAAAATTAGAAGACAGTTATTTCAATACAACTTCTTTACTGTAACCAAATACATAAAAGTGGAGCCAGGATCTGGCCTTGCTTTCCTGAAAGTTTTCCAGATAAGAATCACCTTCAACTTGCAGTAAACTTACAGACCTCCAAACTCATCTTTGTACCCTGAGCTAATAAATATTGGCAATATCAGTTCATGAACAGAGAAACATTGCTTTTTAGTTTTGCTGAAGCCTCTGGCTTGCCCATGACAGCTGTAACCATGGGCCCACTTCCCTGAGCAGTATTTGTGGTTTTAGCTTGCATTGTTTGGAAACTTATTGGTTTGCTTTTTTAGTGCTTCTGCCTTCTGTATTATTTAAAATGTTTTTGTTCAATTTTGTCAATTAAAAAAAAGAAACACAAAAATAATAAACTTGTGTGGGTGTAAACACCCTGAATTCTACAGCCTCTGAGGACCAGATCTCAAAGGGTTTCAGTGACTAAGGGGAGGTGTATCAACATCTGATGTTTGGGCTGCCCAGACCAAATCTACAGCCCTGCCTGAGGTGCTGAGGCCCAAACATAGCATTAGGGCATCAGCATGGGATCTAAAAGAGCCAACATGCTGAACAGGAGTCACTTAAAATGAGTGGGCTCAGTGAAGACACACATTCATCATGCTTGAATTAAGCTCCACCTGGAAGGAGGTGCCACTGTCTGCCCAGTGTGAAATGTCAGAAACTCTCCCCTGAACATACATGTGTGTGTAAGGGTTCCCATGTTTTTTCCTAAAGGTTTTTAAACTAAAATACATATCTATGGAACATGTGGGGCACACAGGGATTCACACACTCTGTAACTGGACCTACTGACAACACCATGATCAGATGATGAACAGTGGGTCCATGTCCATTTTTCTGTGCAGCACCTTCAGTGTACACCAGTTATTGCCAAGGAGTTCTGGCATTTATGACTCTTGTCAAACATTTAAAGTTCCTGACAGATGACAATACTTCTTAAGAACTGTCATTTGCTTTGTTCACTTCATAAAACTAGATCAAAGACCTTTCCCAAAAGGAAGATGACTTGGGTAGGGTGTATAGGAGTCCTGTCTGTGCCTGCTCTGCAGCAGGAATGATGCTGCTGCCTTTAGTTGCTAAGACGATCTGCTTACCAGGTGGTGGTTTGTGTTCTCCTCTGTAAGGTGGGGTATGTTCTCAGAGGTAAATCAAATCAAGACACTTTTAGCAGTTAGTCCAGGACAGAACTGGCAACATTGGACTAAGCCTGCTGGATTAAGCCATTTAGGCTCTGGATGTCACTCCAGCAGCTCAGTGCCAAGTGTGTCTGTGCTGCCAAACCTGGTACACTGGGCTAATCAGCCTGTATGGTATGTGCTGGGATGCTCAACAGTGGCAAGGACAGCTTTGGGCGTGCTCAAAAGCCTAATTTCAAGCAGTGTAAGCATTTAACAAATCCCTTGCAGAGATCACTCATTTTCAGTGATAGGTAATGGGTAAGCAGGGAATTTCAGGGCTGCAATTTTGGTCTTTGGTGATTAAATTATGAGCCTTTTCTTTAAGCATATTTACTCTAGCTGACCTGGGGGAATCCCTGGCTGCTCTGGAATCAATAACAAAACTTTCACTGGCTTCTTCAGGGCAGTATTTCATCTTCCCAGGTTAGGCTTACTCTAAGCATGTTGCAGACAACATTATTGCCGTGCTTCTGTCCAGTTTAGAAAAAGTTACTTGTAGGGTTCTGCAGAAAAGATGTGATTCTAATGGTATCAAGGCTGTTATGGCCACGGGGCTTGACAAAACATATTCTAGTGCCTCAAATGCTTCTCCCAATGCTGAGCATCAAACCTGGGCCTGACTGGCTGTGATTAATTGCATACTTTATCAATTTTACAGTAGTTTGCCACATTTCATTTAGCATATTTAATATCCATATAAAATATAGTTTGTTTTGTTCCTTTATAAAACTAGTGTCATTTTTTTCCACATGGAGATGTCTTATTCAAAAGCCAGAGTCAGAGAACTAAGAAATTATAACTTTATCTGAAAAATAGCAGAAGGATGAGAAGAGTGCCTTGAACCAAAACAAAACCCAAAAAAAACATAATAAACCAAAAATATCCCAAGCAAGACCAATGTTTTTCTTTTACTGCATGGTTTTGAAAAAGCAGTATCTTTTTACCTAAGGAGAACAGTTAGCTGGAAAGCTGCAATAAGCTAAGTAACTGCCCAAAGTTGTGTTCACCAAGCACAAGGATCATGCACTCAGACACAGCCTTAATGGGTTGTGTCAGCAACAGGCACTACCAATGTAAGATGACCAAGGGCTAGAGAAAAGTTTTGCATCTTCCAGGCTGGTGTGAATTAAACATGCTAAAACTGAGCATCCAGGTAAACATGATGCTGGGACTCTGTTCTCCCAGGAGAACTGTGCCCAGCTTCCAGCTGGCCTCTGGTGTTCCTGATATCAGAAAGGATAACAGAAGTCCGAGCAGACAAGGGCTGCCCCACAGCACATCTTGTACAGTGAAGGGAAGCAGCAACTGAGCAGCACAAGGATCCACCACAAAATCACTGAAGAATTCACCAATTTGTCAGTTCCTCAGAACCAGATGGATGGAAAGCATGTGATGCTTTCTTCTTGCACATTTGCAGACTGAAATCAGGTGAAATCAATGGCTTGGGCTAGATGAACCTTCAGTTGGACTATTCAGTCCTGCATTTCTTATGGTAGACCAGATCAGCAATCCAGCTAATTTGGTTTCTTGTCTCTGACCACAGGCACAAAAGATAGAAAAGAAACTTACTGAACAGTTGCAGGACAAATTGCAGGGAGTGGTACAAGCCTCTTAGCAAGTTTCTTTTAAAGCAAAGGCAATCTGTAATTGGCTGATGCTCACAACCAGAAAGGTTCATATCCTTTGGGTACTTCCCCATAGTACAGTGTAATAAACTGGGGATGAAATTACTAATGCATGCAAAATTTTAATTCATTTCTGGAAGTCACAATAGTATCAACATCAGTAACACTGAGTTGAGTAAAACAGCATCTCAGGTCATTTCTGCATGTCCTGTTTCACAGAATCAAACCAAACCATTCTTTGATGCTATGGTTTGGGTTGGAAGACCTCTTATTAAAGACCTCCAATCTCCTGCCATGGACAGGGACATCTTCCAGCAGATGTTCCAGGTTCCAGGTTGCTCAGGACCCCATCCAATCTCACCATGGACATTTCCAGGGATGGGGCACCCACAGCTTCTCTGGGCAACCCGTGCCAGGGCCTCAGCACTCTAACAGTAAAGAAATTCTTCCTAATATTTAATCTACATCTACCATCTTTCAGTTTCTCTCTTTTCAGTCCTATCAAGATACGATTTTTTCCTACTAGAAGTATATGGAAAATACCTAAAAATAGATAAAATATACCAATAAACAGTTTTAATTTACTCAGTAATGCTCTCCACATTGAGTAATTCTGTAAGTCATAGAGAAAAATATATGTATATGTGTATAAATGGTAATGTATTGATTCAATTTTTTTAAATAAACATTACTTTTAGGAATATAAACTTAAAGAAAAAAGCTTTTGATTCTCTGCCATTAACTAAAGTTTTTTAGCATGGTCTTCACTGGACATGAAAGAAGAACATGTATGATCAACTTTTTATAAGTCCTTCAACGTCCATAAGTCATTATTTACATGAGTTCCCATGGAAGAGTCTGCAGGTAAAATCATCAAAGGATGGATGGCCACACTAACATTTCAGTGAGTACATGAACTATTTTAGAAAATTATATAAAGTGAATTACAATTTTGTCTTTTATATGGAAAAATAGACACCAATCTAATCTCCCTGCTTAGGAGTTAAGAGATGACAACTCTATAAGTAACTTCTTCATATTTTCAGAAAAGTACATCACATAAAGTGTCTGTCTTCTACTAAAGTATCACTTTAGTCTTCTACTAAAGTACATCACATAAAGTGTCTGTCTTCTACTAAAGTATCATTAACAGTATCACTGTTAATGTCTGCTTAGTGGCCAAATGCTTGTTTCGAACTGATGTCTTTTGAGCTTAATTTTTAAACTCAGAAATCAATTATTTGCATAGCTCAGAGATCCACTTAGGCACATGCTAACATTATGTATGAGTCTCTCAGAAATGGAAGGGATTATCCAAGTGCTGAGGGAAGCACGCAGATGATCAGGATGGGGAAATGGTGACAGGCTGCTCAGAGGGTTGGTGGATGTCCCATCTCTGGAGACTTTCAAGGTCAGGTTAGACAGGGCCCTGAGCAACCTGATACAGTTGGAAGATGTCCCTGCTCAGTGCAGGGGGTCTGGACCAGATGACCTTTAAAGGTCCCTTCTGACCCAAGCCATTCTGGGATTCTATGAGCTGCTTTTGTAGAAGACATTTTGATTCTGACCATCTTTCAGCTAGTTAGATTTTTCATTAAAAGCACAGAAGCTGAAACAAATGAACATAATATCGTATTTAATAGCTCTATTGTCAGCAACAATACATTGAAATGTTTGATAATGAATAACATTTCTCTAATTCTGACTTATGCATAAAACATCTTTTCTCTTGACTTGTGATGTGTGCTCTCAGCGTGGCTGCTGCAGGCTCTGCCCAGCGAGCAGAAACCCTGTGCTGGACTGCAGGTGTGTTGGATGGCAGGTCTGAGGCTGCTGCACATTCCACCTGCAGCCTCAGTTACATCTAAGAATAAAAGCTGTCATTTGCTGAAGTGAGTGGTACCTGCAAACACTCAGGCATTGTTTAAATGAGCTCCTGTCACTCCCCAGGAGATGCCTTTCCTCCAAGCATTATGTTCAGCAGCATTGCCACATTTATCAATTGCTCCAGCAGCCAAATGGGCACAGAACCAGCTCCCAGCACATGGAGAGGTACTGGATCAGAAGCAAACAGTGACAGGCATCACTTGCTAGATTTCCAGGTTAACAATAGGTCTAGGCAATAGCACACACTTATTTGACTCCTGTACTCGACTGCAAGACACCACTCAGAATATCTAAGACACCACTCAGAATATGTAATAACACAAACAAGGCTTAGCAATAATTCTAGCCTTGCTGTTTCTCACTGCTGGATCACACAGTTCATACACAAGTGCAATGATCAGGGACATACAGACCTGCCTCAATTTGTCTAGAAGTCAACAGAAAGGCAGAATCTGACCCATACCTGATACAAGATATTCCAAATTGCTTTAAATATCTAAGCATAAGAAAATGCTTCTATATTCATATAATTTTGCTTTCCTCTGGAAACACACCTTTTTTCCTTAATTTTCCCTTTCATTTCTAAATGCTGTCCTCTCTTTGCTAAAGCTATTTTTTAAAACATTCTCTATTTCATGACTGTCAAAGTATTCTTTCCATGCCAGATACATGGCAAAGTTACATATTCTTCAACTCAAAACAATTTACATGAATATTCATAAACTACCTGATGGCAGAATTGGCCCTGAGATTTAAACCCATAAAGCTCAGAGAAACAAATGTTACCCTCCTCCTTTTGTCAAAGATCCCTTAGATCATGCTTAGAAATTATACTTTTATGCAGTTGCCAAGAAAATGCAAAACCAATGCATGAAACATTATATGTTCTGTTTATTAAAGAGAAGTGTCTGTGATGATACAGATATTCAGCCAGACTAGGATGCTGCCAATGTCAGTTTGTGATTTACTAGAAATTATTGATTTCAATTCCTGGTTTCCAAGGGCTACTGAGCATATCCTGTCATATAAATATGCATCTGTTTGCTAGAGGCTGCAGCCTTCTGCAGAAATGTGTGGTGTCTCAACTAGTGTCAGATTTCTTGAACCAAAAAATAAAGCTTTACTTCCCTTCAGTATAGGAATGAATTAAACCTATTAAGATACATTTCTATGTCCAATACAATATCAACAAAATATGGCATCCATCCACAGCTGCACATTTTGTTATTCAGTCCCGAGAAATTGTGCTACCAACTCTCCCTGTCCCCCAAAGGAAAGTACAAGACCAGTAACCTCAGACTTCTCATATAACTCAAGAAACAGCCTGAACTTAACTACTTTTAGGTAAATATAACTTACAAGTCAGTTATGCAACATGCAAGTGCAAAAGGATGATAAGTATAGTTACTCTTGTACATTAGGGCCAAGAGTGATAGTCGAATTGCCAGCACTTATAAGAGGCAGAAAGGAGAATACCACTGGGAGCCCTTGGGAGCTGCAGCATGTGTGTCCTCTCACTGTCCCCTTCCCAGGACCCTCTGTTCTCCTGCCCATCTTCTGCTCCTGGTCAGTGTTTCTTTCATTTAGCCCTACTACTCCTTAAGACTTTCTCTTGGTTCTTCTGCTGTATTCCTAATTCCAGCTACCCACTCTGCTGCCTTCCTTTTCCCAATGGAAGTACTCCAGGGTGGAGACAGGTCTCTCATCTACTGCTGGAGCTGCCAGGATGTGCCACAGGGTACAATGGCATTTTTGGAATCTGGTGAAAGATGCTGACAATTCTGCTGCACACAGAATTGGTTCATACCCATCTCAGTATTCAGAGAAGGGGTTTGGTTTTATATTTTTCTCAAAAAAACCTCCCTGTTTTACCACCACTTTTCTCAAGTCAGTTGCATACCCTAATGAGTTCTATGTTTACAAAAATACAAAATGTTCAAGGCTGACAGTGGTGGCAGAAATGACAGAATAAACAGGATAGCATTTTCTTTCGTCATCTCACTTATTTATGTAAAGTGCAGAATAGATTAAGTTTGGGAACAAGAGAACAGGGCACAGCCTCACAGCATCAGCCAGTGTAACCTTTGCGGGTCAAGACTGCGAGATGGATGTGAATCAGCTTCACTCCCTCCCTGCTGGTGCAGCTGGGACAGGGAAAGCACTTCCCTCTCAGAGAGGTGGTGGTGATCAGTCCTGCTCTGCCTTCCACCTGTACCTGCTGCTGTTTGAAGCAGCATCACCTGCAGTTTACACATTACATCGAGGGAAGCTGGTTTTTGCCCTGGCTGGATGGAAAAGGTGGGAAGTAGCTTCCAGCCATGTTGCCTGGCTGATGCCTATTTCCCACAGACACAACTGCCCACAGAAGAACAGTGATCACCACACTATGAAGTAAAAGAGCCCTCTCATTTGGGGACAATTTTTCAGCTGGCTTGGAAATGAACCCCTGAATTCCTTTTGAGCACTCTGGCTCTTCCTAAAGTATTTGAAAACAACTTACTGCCAGATTATGGTGAGATCATCTTGCTCTTGCAGGAAAAAGAAAGGAGAGAGAAAAGGAAGCACTGCGACTTCCCAAGCCACTTCAGCACTAATAGCACTATGATCCCGAATCAATGCAGAGGGGCTGACAGCAACAATAAGTGTTAACTGCTGAGCTGAAGGGGGTGTTGAACCTGGCTAGGAAAATTTATTTCTGCCACTACTATTTGAAAAAAACATTGACAATTAAATTAATTCAAGCATATCCTCTCTTTTCTTGGGAAAAAATGGGGAAAAAAATCCAGGCAGAGAATGAATGGCACCTAGATTAATGAGAAACCGCTTAAGAAGAGAAAAATAATGGTTTTCTAAAGTATATTCATATTACATTCTGTGGTAGCACCATATGCTAGTTTCCTAGATGCTGGTAATCCTGATGTATTTTTATCTTGGCTAGTACCAAGGAGGAAGCTGTACAAGGCCAAGTACTTCCCACATATCCATGTTGAAAGCAGTTTACCTTCGCTCTGCGTTGTGAATGTGAACCAAGACAGCCATGCAACTGCTTCAGCAACACCTTTATCTTTTGTCTCTCTCTGACCGGCTTTTAAAAATCATCCTACAGCATCTCTTGAGTCTTTTATGAAGCCTTTATTACAATTATAGAGCCTAGAAATGTTGGACTTAGAAATCACAAACCTCTACTGTTTAAATTTAAGGTCAGATTCACTAATTAGATGCAACAGGAGACTATAAATTGTTCACATTACAGACAGAGGAGAACAACAAAAATCCATTCTGTGTTGGTGGGGATGTATTAACATATATGTAGGACTTCATTCTTCTCTAAGTTGAACAAATATTCCTTAATCAGTCCTTAGAAATCACTTCTGAAGGTGGTGGCATTCTTCCATTATTAGATAGGGAAAACCAGCTCTGATTGTACTAGAAAAAAGAACCACCGCTAATTAACATTGTTTAATTGGATAGATTTGAAATATCTATAGCACAGGTGACCCTAACCCTAGACTGCTGCTGAATTATTATACCAGCAGTCATGCTGCTCTGCTCCAGCAGCACCTTTAGACAACCACAGATCTCAATAAAATTTCTGGTGCAGTGATTCTGAGGCTTTTGGGGAGTGAGGATGAAAGTGATCACACATTCAAAATTCACATTATTTTGAAGGTTTTTGAATACTGATATGAGCATGTATCACACTTTCCACAGGGGCCACGGTAAAATGTTTTTGAGATAGCAGGATTGAAGTCAATGGCAATGAAATAGAACACAGAGCTTGGAGCAGTTTTCTCAGGTGAAGCTCACCTGTTACAGAGCAGCCTAAAGAGGTGGGGAGGCGGGGCAAGAAGCAAGTGAAACTTTGGATGTAATGCTTAGGAGGAAAGCAAGCCCAGCAAAGCATGGAGAGCCAAACAGCTGTGTCAGTTCAGGATTTCAGGAGGAAAATCCAAGTGTCCCTGACTGTCTAGTTAGCAATTCATGCTATGCTCACCAGCACACTATGTGACTCCCTGTGACCACACTGCCTTTTGGTAACTTTTAGCCACTCTAAAGACAGGTGTGGTAGCACTTCGGAGTCACTCTGGAAACCAGGAATACACGTTTGGGAGGCATCTTTTATAATTGGCATGGCTGAGCTGCAGCTCTGCCTCAGGCAGAAGGTAGACTGTCTCGCTGGGGGTGGTGAAATGAAATCTCTTAGCACAGAAAGAACACAGAGCAGCTCAGAAGCCTGGAGGAAGGGGCTGGCACCTGGGGTTGCACAGAACCTCCTTGCAAAGCAACTGAAGAGAATTTCTTTTCCCAAGTGAGAGAATTGTGCGGAGGATGTTGTTGCTGAAGTCACCAATGAAGTAGGAAAATTGAAATAATGAGCTACAGGAATCTTTCTGCATTTTGGCAAGATTTGAATCCACAGCTGTTTATAAAAAAGTAATTAGTGGCTTGTCAAGTACTTTAAAGATGTTCTGAGTGCTACAAAATGGTGATAAACTTATCTTTCTGTGCCTCTGTGCCTTGTGAGTGATTATTCAATCAGTGGCGTTGTTGACTGGAAGACTCAGCCAAACAGTGATTGGGCTTCTAAACTATTCAATTACCTCTAATGAAGAAGGATCAGAGAAACAACCCTTAAACACCTTAGACAGAGCAGCAGTATTAACACACAAAACAACTCTCAGGAGAAATCTCTAGACACTTGCCAAGGTTGGCTTTGGAGCCAACTGTGATACAAATGCATAAAATATTAGTTCCTTAATGGTTGTGAAGTGTTGCTCTTTAAAGGTTACTGTCTTCCTGTCCAGACAAGGCTGCAGTGCGATGATGAATGAAGCGATCCATAAATCTGAGATTTTCAAGCACCTGCAACTCCCATTGGAGTCAACAGGAATTTTGGATTACTGGGATTTAGCCAGTAAAAACTGATTCTGCATGAGATTAAGAATCCCCAGGGCTATTGGCCTTGTCAGCCACAGTGTTTACCTGATTAAGTACTTGGGATGATGGCTCCAAAAAATGCTGGTTTATTTGGATGCATGTTTGTGATGGCAGACTTGATCTCTAAGGCACAGGGACCAGGTCTGTGCCAGAGAAGCTGCCTGGAAGTAGAATTGGGAAGAAATCTCTCTGTGGCTGGCAGAGAAGCATAGTGATCCCTGCAAAAAGTGCAAGACAGGATGCTGATTCTGAGGGAATTTCTCTCTCTTCTCCATTACAAGTCTCACCATATACAAAGAGCTGACTTGTTATTGGAGCTCAAAGGAATGAATGAGCTCAAAAGAATGTGACGAGAGAATGCTACAATTCCACAGGGAAGAGCTGCTTCTTTTTCTTTAACTTTTCCATTCAGTTAATATTTTACTGTGGCCTTGGAGCACAGTCTCATCGGAATGCCTCTGTCCTGCTGCAGCGCCGGCCAGTTGGCTGGAGAATAAACACTGCACCTGCCTGTAGCTGTCTAGAAGTGTTGTGTGTGTCTGCATTTTTGAAAGTATCTCACGGTTTTGTTTCCTGTGAATGTGCATTCAGCCCTGCACACTCGTGAAATGCTTAGCTGGGCTTGGGAGCGTGTACATAGTGGGCCACAGCAGGGGGATGGGGCAGGGGAAGAAAGAGGGGCTGTAAGGCAGCTTGAGAACTGATACCACGCTAGTGTGAAACTTCTTTGTGAAGGGAACAACACTGCCAGGTTTTGGCTTAAAGATTCTCAAACACTCCAGCAGCTTTAGAAAATTGAATGTGTCCTAGGCTCAGCTGTGTGCAGACACAATGCTGGAGAGAAGCCCCCATTTAAAATGGTGCCAAGGGCTCCAACAGCTTCTGAAATTCCAGCATCAGGCCCTAAAAATAACAACACGTTTGACCCAACATAGCCAGCAGAGCCGGAGGACATGATACGCTGCACAGCATAGTTCTAAGCCAGCCTTGCTAAACTGCAAATCCATTAAATATTTAGGTGGCCATATGCAAATCATTTAAATTCTGTTTCTCAGAAGCACACCATGGTGTACAGATGTGCTTTATGCTGAGATCCTCATCCTAAGCTTTCAGCAACTATTTATTTTAAACCAGTAAAGAACTTAATTAATGGCTAATTGTGAGCTACCCTTTTTAAAAAAGGTATTTATTTATGAGGGAGAAGGGGGAGGAAGCAGAAATGCAAAGACCTGAGTTTCTGTCAGAGCAAACTCACATAGAAGAAAACACACTTTTGTGACTGTACCAAAGAAAACGCCAGGATTGCTCAGATATTTTCAACCCCCTCCATGGGTACCAATTTGCTCATGCAACAAATAAACAGCCCTTTATGTAGGAGTTGTCTCGTGGACACTGTGAACACTTTAGAGACTAGGGCCCCAGATCTTCTTTTCTTAATGTCACTGTGAATTTGCTTGTGGAAGTGTATGACACCGTGTGCGCAGAGCCGAACAGCTGAGCTCATGCTTCAGGCATTCTCCCAGGACCGAGGGGGAGGGAGCTCTCTGCCAGCTCTCGGCCGCCTCTCCCCTCGCATTTACACACACACAAATCATGTTATCATAGTGAAAATATGTAAGAATTCCAGGAAGCAGAGGAAGTTTGTATGTTGACCTTAATTTATTTTTTTCCAGAGGAAGATCACTCTCAATGTAAAAAGGATGGTGGTCACTAGCTAAATTCATTTGCAGATATTTTAATTGTCAGTGCAACTCTTCCTTCTGCTGTATTTTGTCTTTAGGATTAATGCTGTTTGCATTTTATCCCTTGTGGCTACTTTAACTGAGAGAACTGAAATCATTTGGTGAGAGGTCTATGGGACCTATTTGGACTCAAAAAAAATTGGTAAACGAGGTCCCAGTGCATTCTGGTTCCTATTTTCCATTACAGTACAGTAAAATTGACTGAGACTGTTTCTGGAGGGGAGGGAAGGAAAGGGTGGATGAAAGAGTGGGCTAACACATTAGGCTTTGGCACATGGAGACCTGGGTTTATTTTGCTTTACAGTTCTGGGCTGAAACTCTTAAAATGCTGATCAGTTTGACCTCAATCTCAATTGCACTTTTAAAAACACACTTAACTTTAAAGCTGCAAATGCCTTTGGAAGACTGTGGGACTTCAGAAGCTGCTGTTCTGAGAAGTGCAGTTAGTTGCACTGGCTGGTGCACAGCACCTCGTGGCATCCACCCATTCCCAGCAGCTCATCCCTGATTCCCTGCCTCTCTCCCAGCCTCCCTGCTCCTTTCATTAGCACTCACACCTGTGAGGCTTTGCACACATTCCAGCACAGCCATTCCATCACCCCTAGACACTTATGCAGAGCCAGGGAAATAATACCTGGGTCCTTAAACACTTCTCTCTCTTCATATCCTGTGGACAACATGGTCACACATAGACTGCTAAAATGGCAAGTAAAGATACCCCATTCCTCCTAACTGGCCAACAAGGAACCCAAACATAGAAAATATTTCTGTTTAATTGCAGGGGTCAGTTGTCCCTCAGCCTGGCAGCCTCCATGAGGAACACCAGCCATGCCTGGTGGAGCACCAACTGCGTCCTGTGCCCCCAGCACCTGAGCCTGGTGGTTATTCCCGAGGAACCCCACGCCCTACTATGTTCTAGAGCTCTTCAGTTTTTGTAAAATATGCTTTGACCAGCATGTTTAACCTGTAATATGACTGGGCATTAATCCCGGGCATATCTTGAAGAGTTTGGTTTGAGAATTTATCAGATTACTTAAGATTTCTTTGTAAACTATTTCATTCCTTATGTTTCTCTATTGCAAACTTAAGCTTGAAGCCTGGTTCAATTTTAAATGAGGAAGCCTGTTCTTCTAGCTAGCAGGCAGCTGTGATGTATATTTGGGCCAGGCATCCCCACCCAACAGCTCTGCTCAAACAAGTAGGGCCATCACAGCAAAATCTCCTGAACAGCTCAGTGTCGGCAACCTCCCTGAAATCACAGGATACGTCACTGAGGCTCTCAGTGCAGGACTTGTCCCACAGAATTTATTGCTCTATTCAAGGTTTTCTTTATTCTTTTCTACAGGTTTTCTGAATGCACTTCTTTCTCTCTCCCTCTGCTTGCCCCCCACCATTTTATTTTCTTGTCACATATTTCAAATACACACCTATCTTCCCTGCCTCAGCACTGGAGGGCTCAGGCAGAAGGTGGCAAAAAATGTAGTATTTGAATTATATTTTGATTTTCAGACTATTCAGACACAGAAGTAAGCAATGAAAGCCTGCTACTTTGCATGTTGTGGTGCTGAGGCTTTTTTTCTTTTTAAGCATACAAACCCCTACCAGCTGCAGTCTAGATTTACACCATGGGGAAGAACACAGAACCAGACTGGAGATTAATCAAAGCAAATTCTGACCCGCTGTTACATGTGTCTCAAAGATTTAAAAAGTAAAAATAAAAAATGAGGATGCTTCCTTTTGCTACTAAACATTACAAAAAAAAGGCACAACTTTCCCAAATACGCTGTGAAGATGCATTCTAAGGCTCCCTAGTGTCTTTGGCCATCGCTGTGGATTCATGGCTGTATGCTGCCCAAGCAGGGTCCAGCATTCCAGGCTCCAGCACGTGCTGCAAGGATCCACTACATTCTGGGGTGGCCAAGGTGGACTACAGAGCCCAGCTCACCTTCCTCCTGGTCACTAGGAAAATTAATGATCCAGAGGTTTTGGTGTAAGTTAACAACACTGCCCAGGAGAGAGCCAAAAACCACCAGGGATCTTTTCTACACAGAAATCCTTTCTAGTCACTTGTTTGTTACTCTAAATCACATAGCTTGTGAATAATAAAAAGAAAAATCACATACAATGATGAACTATCAATTATCCTGAAATGTGACATATTCTTCAGCTTTTAGGGGTATTTTTATTCTATAGGGATTACAGTCAGGTGCAAGTTTATAGTTAGCAATCACTAGAGTAGCACTGCTAGTCTTCATTAAGAACATCTACTTAAACTTTTGGGCTACCATCCTCAAATAGCATAAACTAGCATAGCTCCGTTTAAGTTAATGTAGCTCTGCTTAGCTGGATCTTCTGGGGAGTCAACTTCTGCCTTCTTGGGAAGAGAAAAAATATAAAACCAAGTAATTAGTGGGGTGAATATTTTCTATTTTGGAAAGATATATTCACAGGTGGCACAGGTAAAGCACTGTACTTAGATAAAAGAACTGAGAAGATACCAGGACTTGTGAAAACTATATCTAGAAGAAGGAAATGCTCCCATACTTACTGGCTTGTATGAGATATTTTAAAGACATCTCAAATGGTTTCAAGTATTTTTCTCAGCAAAGACAAGGCTGAATTGGCCCGTGTGTGCAATCAGGGTAGGGTTATACAGTAAGGCCCCAATTCAGCAAAGTGCTGGAGCACACCTTCAGCTTTTCGTGCATGAGTAGCTTCACTTGAAGTCCTTAGTAATTACATGTTTTGCTGAATCAGGACCTGAATTTATTTGGGGCAGGAGGACCTTAATATCTTCCAAGGAATTATACTTATTAAAGAGGACAGTCTATAAATTAGTCTTTAAGTTAAAATCAATTTCTAGATAATACATATCCCTAAAAGACAGATTGTTAGTTTGTATGAGCTTTGTAACAAAACTTTAATTAAACCCTTTTTCAATAAAACCTGTCGTACATTATACTGCTAATTGACTTGACCTGGTACAAAGAGGACTCTGCCAGCTAGAGGAGACTAAAGGAGATTATTCTGTCTGGTGCTGCAGTGATTGTGTGTTAATAAAATTTATTTCTGCAGTCTTGCCCAACTCCCTATTGTGTATTCAAGAAATGTGTGGGCTTGAAGCCAGTCATCACAAAGCAAAAAGTAATAAAACCTCAAAAGCTGACTTTTTCTACCTCATTCTGCTGCTCTGCTGTAGCACTAAGTACATGGTACAGTCTGCTTGCATGCACATCTCAGAGTTCTCTTTTTTAGTAATTTTAACTTAATTTTTTCAATTATATTAAACTCTGCATCTTATTAATGTGAGCACAGTAACAAGCAAAGGACAATTAAAGGATTCAAAAAAGCTCAGTGATGAAATAGTCTGGGTGTGGCAGTCATATTTTATTGCCACTACACTGATTACATACAATATAACACATCTAGCAATTAGAGAAACATGTTAATCCTCCTGGCCCAGACCTATTTCACACAGAATTAATTTCAGGGGGCCAAATTCTTCCTTTACACTCATGTAAATAAATCTGAAATAACTTCTTGCCAATCAGTAGAATCATTTGGATTGACATTCATGCAAATGACAGCAAAATACGACCCGCTGACTTCAGAGAGTTATTCCTGATAGATGCTGGGTGCAATCACAAAAAAGTAATCACAAGAACTTATGCAAAAAATACATGGAATAAACAGGAGGACTTGGAAGTTTTAATACGTGCCCAAAATTATGAATTAATTGGCACAAGAAACTTGTTGGGATAATTCACATGACTAGAATATTAATATATCCAGTGGAGCTTGTTCAGGGAGAAGGATGAAATTCTGTCCACAGACACATTCATCCCACAGGGTAAAATGTGGTAAGAGATACCCAGTTGAAAATCCCTAGCTAATAATAACAGAGGGAGTGAACACAGGTGCTGTCACGATGGGGGGGAAGGGGATGTACAGAGTAAAGCCACAAAGAACAGATGGACAGAACTCCTTCTTTGGAGGGCAAGAAGATGAATCATATACAGGCCACTGGGCTTGGAGGTGATGGAGGCACAGGCAGGAGGATGATGGAGATACCTGCTGGGACACAGGGATCACAGGACAAACTCCATGCTGCCAATGTCTTGTGGGAGACAAGGCTGGAGAAGCAACTGAAGGGAATGTTCTTTACTCTTCATTTGAAGAGTCAGGAGATACAGGTTTAAAAATAAGAAAACAGAAGGCAATTTGGTGACAGTTATCATGAAATGAGAAAACCCACTGCTCCTTGAAGGGAAAATGAATAGCAAATAGACTTGAAAATAGCCAGATTAAATAAACTCAGAGAATTTTAAGTATTATCTCATGGGGAATGCACTCAGAGTAGCTGATAGCTCCTTAAAATAGTTCTATTAACAGCATGAGTGCAAATTACCCCAATGCAGCAAATCCATTTGAAGTGCTGTAAGAAACCACCTTAGCTAAATCATTGACTCCTCCCTCTGACCTCAAACACCAGGAAGGCATAGAAAGTTGAACCTAGGTCAAATTACTGAAGACCAGGAGGAAAGAAAAGAGAGAGTGTAGGGCCCAAATCACAAAGGTCAAATGAGAACACATTGGTGCAGAAAGGACAGCAAGAAATCAAAATATAATCATACTTCATAAAGAGATGAAGATGAGGAAAATATGTTTGCCTTCTTTTGAAAAAGGCAGGGAAATTTATTGACAGGTCATGCTGAAGAGGCTGAGGGCTTGAAGGTTTTTTCCTGCAATCTTTACCAAAAAGATCAAATGAGGTTAGGTAGGAAACAGCAATAGTGACAAAGAAGTAGAAACACAAGTAAAATCAGAGCAAGAACAGATTAAATAGTGCTTAGTTCATCAGATCTTTCAAACTGGCTAGGTCAGATACAATTCATCCTAAAGTACCCTACTGAACTACCTGAAGCAATCTCAGGGCCATGAGTGCTTTTCTTGGAGATCTTAGGGGATAAAGAATATCCAGAAGACAGAAATGTAGCAGAGAGTGTGTTTCCTTACAGAGAGGGAAAAGATTGTAATGGGGAATTAGAAAGCAGAGAGTGAAGGTCAGTTTTTGGAAGAATATGGAAACAAACACATTATTTGTAACTGCTCAGGAAATAACAAAGAGATGAGTAACAGCTAGCATGGCTTTGTCAAAAACACAGATTTGTTAAACCAATTTAATTTCCTTCAGTGGGAATGGAGGAGAAGCAACAGATAAATCTCCACTTTATTAAAGCTTTCCAGGATCAGCTTCTTCATGGTCATAAGTGAGCTAGGAAAAATACAGTCTCTCTTCACCTACAAAATTCTCTCTCAAACTGGAAGTATGTTAAATACATTTCTGTAGGCATTTGTCATGGATTTCCTCCTGTGAAATACTTCTACTCCAGTCTTGTGTGTTAGATCAGAAAGACTTTCTGCATATAGAAAGTTATCTTTCTGTATATTATATATATGTATATAGTATGTTTCTGCATACAGTAAAAGTGAAAAGGGCTGCACATGTGATACCAGGCCTTTCTGAGGATGTTTGCTTGGAATACAATGCAATTTTTTCACAACTCAAGTAGTGTAGGCAGTTTGTGGCAAGTCCTTTCAGCTTTAAAGAAGATACCAAACAGAAAAGATCTAGCAGAGAGCACTGAGAGTAGCCAGAAGCCCAGCAAACACAAACTACAAGGAGAAGTGGACTTTCATACAGTCTGCAGAAAAGGCTGAGGAGGACTACATATGTAATATGCACTTAAAAGGGGGAAGGAGTAAGTAGTCTTCCTTATCCAGTGTGGATAAGAAGTATTGGGTTAAACAGAAGCACAGGAAATTTAGGTTAAACATTAGGAAACACTTGGTAATAATATGGCCAGTTAAGCACTGGAAAAGATCGCCTGGGGAGGTCGTAGAGCCTCCCTCCTTGGAAGGTTTCAAGAGTACGCAAGATGTACATTTAACAGAAGTTTTACTTTTAAAGTTGTGGCAGACTTAGATGACCTCTAAAAACTCACTTCCCTTTATGAGGGCTACTATTCCCCCAGCTTGAAAGGGTAATTCACTCTAGGGAAATGGCAGCCATGCCTGGATGCTGGAATGGCACATCCAGCCCTGCCTGGGAGCCAGTGGCTCAGCAGGTGCGTCAGCCGGTGCCTCAGCTCCAGCAGAGAGGTGATCCCTCCTGCAGGCACCTCTGTACTAACTTTTCAGCATTTTGTTGAACCAGGAGCTCAGCTGGCAGCCTTTCTTCTGCCAAGGTGCAAACACAACTGCCCATTTTTTTACCATCCGCTGTTCATACCTGTGGCAGCTCTCAGCTGGGAATTGCTGCTGAAGGACACAGAGGGACTTTACTCAATGCTCCATGTTTCCAGAGAAAACGGAACTGCTGGGCAAAACCATAGCCTGCACTCTGTGCTCTAGCTAAGAATTCATTTCAGAGGGAAATAAAGTACTGAACACCACAATCCAAGTTAGAGTCTCATGTAGCAGATCATGCCCTACACACTGCACCTCCTGCCCTGCTCAGGAGCATCTGCACAACAACCTGTGGGTAACACACATGCAGTCAGAAGACATCAGATCATTCACTAGCCAAAAGTTTATTCCTACAACAAACGTGTTTAAACAGAGACCTAGCCATGTGTAGAATGCTCTGAATGGCACAGTTACTGAATCTTTCCATTAAAATGGTAACTAAAATATCTATCACTAAGCTCACAGTCACAAAGATATTAATGTTCCTACCAACCCCAGCAGTCCCAGACACGTCACTCTATCTCTGCCCACTGAAGCCACAGTGCTGTAAAAAGTCACAGATCCTACAAAATGAGGAAGTTATTTTATCTGAAATTACACAGTATGAGATGACATTGCTAAAGTGATAATAAAATTGGGGAAATCAGAAGAAGACAGAGCTTGTCTGCTGGTTGAAAAGGCAAAGTGTACTAGAGTTCTTGCATTCCCCTCCTGTACAAACACTGATCTCTATCTTAGGGTTTCAGTTGTAAAGGAGGTGTGAGCTGTTACACAACATATTTCATTCAGTTAATTAGTTACATGCTAATAAAGCATGTATTAACAATACATAAACCAAATTATTTAATTACAATTTCTTCCCCCATTCTCCTTAGCTTAGACTGGATTTGAGGTATAAAGAGTATCCATTAAGTATTCTGCTGTTTCAGTAGGTTTTTCTGGAATACTGGGCAAAGTTTCTCAAACTTGTAGGAGGAAGGAGAAAAGCCACAAAACACATGTGCATACTCACACACATAAACACAGAACAGGGAATAAGGAGATGATGTAGCCACTGGCAGGATGTGTCTGCTCTTGATTTCACAGTGCCACCCAGCCCTTCCTTGGGTTACACAGTGGGGTTTTTCCCATGTTATTCTGTGTATCAATGCCAGCACTGATTGTGGTGATTGACTGAGCTGGTGCTGCAGGATTCAAATCAACAACCCTTTTTTGCCACAGCTCAGGGAAATGCAGAGAACACTGGGTTAATCCAGGGAGACAAGAAACAACACTTGTGATCTGCCAGCTCTGAGCATCCTACAATAAATTAGTACCAGCAATATTCATTGTTTTCATATGAAAAATGCAAGCAGAGCCTGGCAGAAGCATTTTAAATATTCTGTGCTGAGCTTTAGCCTGTGGGCACCCAGAGAAAAAGCCCTTTTACCTTCACACTGAGCTCTTCCTCACACACCTCATCCCACCAGCCTCAGCACGTGAGCTCACAAAAGCCATTCCCTTCCCTCTCTTTGGGGTGCAGGGGCTTTCTACCTGCCTGCCCCTGATGTGACCATTTACTGTTATTCACCTATGGTGAAAAGGAAGAGGTGCTCCTCACACAGCATCACCTTCCCTCCGGCAGCAGCGTCCTTATCCCCGGGGTCTCCCCCCTCCTCGCCAAGGATCAATGAAACCCTCTCAGGCTTCACACCTGCACTTCCTACCAGGGTAAATGAGGTGAAGATTCTTTCCCAGATGCAATATTTCTCTTGGGAAAAACCCCCAGAGAATTCAAAGACGATCCTCGAGCTTTTTGCGTTTGTTACTTTTCCCCACCATCCCTTTATCTCTTGTGATCTCCTGTCCTGCTCACTCCACTGCTGCTGCCTCTTAATTAAACATTTTGACACTGACCCTGGTTTCATTTTATCTAACTTCCCTCTCACTCCCTTCGGCACAGTCCCATCGATGTGGTCCCCATTATGTTTCTCCTCCCACTCAGCTTATAGTAGTAGCTACTTGTCTGTTTTCCTGATAGGAATTCAGCCTCCCCTGGCTGCATTATGAAGATAAGCTGCTCCTACTGACAAAGGAATCACTAATGGTTGTGCCTGCTTTCCCATCCTGGGGGACAGTGGCTGCTGCTGTCAGAAACTTTTTTCCCTAGCACAAATAGTTTTCCAGCATGTGCTGTAAAATAGACCACATTTATGACTGCTGGCATACTCACAGGGTTACCAGGCAGCTTTTTTCTTACCAGAACAGACTTTACAACTTGCATATAGATGGACCCAGACATGGCTCTGGTCAGAGACAATGGGAGATTTACTATTGCATGTATTTGCCCGTGATTAGGTGGTTTTGTATGAACAAAACACAAACAGAAAATAATTATTTGTTTGCCAACCCACTGAATGTAGGGAAGAAACACAAAGTTTTATTCATCTGCAAGCTTAGCAGATGTCAGTGTATGAATGGCCTGATTTCAGTCTCATTTTTGGACTAATGAAGATTTAATATAGCTAACAGAACCATGAGGTAATTCTGGGTTTGAACAAAAAGTGATTCCATATCATCCCATAACTTGTCACGATTAAACATTAACTAACCCCATGAATTTTGTTGGTGGTGTTTTGTTAGAACAGCTTCTGAGGGGAGTGATAGTTCAGTCATTATTTGGATGTCTGCTATAGTGGAGTCTATCACCACTGAAAGCCTAGAATAATGGCCTGTGTTATTCTTTTGCATCTTTTTCTATACAGCTTTTGAAGGAGATGTAATTGAAGAGAAATGAAAGGGCAGCCAACCAAGAGACAATACTGCAAGGATCAGTACTGGAATGTGAGACAACATACTTTAAAAGCTGAAACTTTAAAACTCCTGCTATGTGTGTACTTTTGAAAAGAGTAACATCAATAGCAAAAAAAAAAAAAAATCCCAGCTATTTTCCCCTGATTAAGAAGTAACCAAACTACTTTTTAAAAATTTTTTTGTTTATAATCTGGTGGCCTCCTATGAGGGCATGAAAAAAAGGATTAACGCCTTCACTGGTACCTATTTTTTACTGTGGTTCTCTTTAGAAAATGTGATTAACTAAAAAGGTGAAAACCAGACCAATAAGAATGGAGATATGAGAATACCAAGGCAGGGTGTTAAGAAGCAGGGACCCTACAGCAATTTACAAAAAGCTTGCAAAATATGAACTGCTACTTAGCATCAAGTCCTGTGTCAGCTGGGTCTGCAGTGATGTCAGTGTTGTACCCCCTGCTGAAAGCATTCCTGGAGGTTACAGAGAGCTGAAACATCACAGACAGCATTTTCCATACTTAAGTTTCAAACTCCAGTACTTAGAGGATTGCAAGAGGACCACCACTGTGCACTGACTGATGCACCAAGCTTAAATTCTCCTCATTTTTCTACAAATATGAGAAGTAGACGCTCTTTGGCAATGTGATATAAAGCTACTGAAGCCATTTTAAAGCCACTAAAGTCTGTGAGAACATTTACACCTGTCTTGTACTCTTGGATTCTCCAAATAATTATGTGCGTACTTCATGTTCACATGACCAATCCCAATGAAGAAATTGTTTGTCTTAAGCTCAGAATATGGCCAAGTTTAAGATAGCTTTAGCTAAATGTGGCCAGGCTAAGCCCAGAAGACAATTCAGGAACACTCTCAATTTCTGAAATTATCTGTGCATCTGAAGAGATTTGGTATGTATTTGTGATCAAGACTTAAAATTATACAGGAAAGGACTGAGCTTGTGCAAAATAAGCTGTATCTCAAACATAGGAGTCACTGAATCACAAACATAAGAATATTGAAGCTATTTCAGGCTGCAATAAGCAATGTTTCCTCCAGTGTACACCCCAAAAAGATTAAGTTTATGTTGCTTTTAATGATGAAGAGTTTAACAAAGCATAATTTGGAACCAGTTTTCAGTACTCCTGCCAAACTCTGAGTAAAACATCATTTATCTTCTAAGTGAACATTTTTTCTGGCAGTTTTGTATGAATTAAACATTTTGGTCATTTAAAGGAAAAATGTTAAAAATCTGGAGTGTTCTTAAAATAACAGATCAGTACACTTGAAATATCTTTTCTGATTTAGGGAACTTCCCCATGCATGTAACGCACTATGAAAACCAGAGCTATTCTGCACGTATTTCAGAACAAGCTTATGAAAATAGTATAATGAGGCAAAGTGCTCAGCAATGCCAGAGCATGGGGACCATAATGCTGTAATAGATGATATCAGGATGATGGCAAAATAATGTCACTGCAGTCACTGGAGACTACATTACTATGTCAAGATGATGGCAAAATGATTTTGATGCAAGTCTATTGAAACTCTGCTAAAATATCCAGATGATTGCAACATACCAGGCAAATGTCCCAGAGGCAGTGACTGATAAATTTGTGTTAAAGTATTTCAAATACACCACTCTAACCTATGCTACATAGGCAATGGTCTGCTAATGCTGACCCCTCCAACACTGGACAAGGCTCTCACAAGGAAGTTTTGCCTTTTGGTGAAAAGTTCTGATGATCCCAGGCCATTCCAGGATACAGAGCTAGTTTGGCCTTCTGTGCATGCACAGCTATAGTTTGAGGTTGCCATAGCTGACAAAACAAGTCCACTTCAATGACGGCCTCATCTGAGGTAAGCAGTTCTAGGAGTTTATGCTGTGGAAAGGTAAATTGTGCCCTGGTGCTCTAGATGTGGAAATATCAGGTGATAACTAAGAATCACGGCCAAAAGAAGAAGAAAGCTTTCCCATTGTGGAGAATGGTAAACATTTCACAGGTAACAGAGAGCTAAAGTAGCTTTAGCATCTTCTCCCCATTTAAAGTAACCAGTTAATCAGCAAGGGACGCTGCTTTAGACAAACTCATCATTTACCCAAGGGGGCTAATTTTTTTTCAGCAGTAAGTGACTGTTCCTGAGAGAGAGCTCATGGACACTGACAGAAGTTAGCTGTGGACAGCCTGATGGAAGCAGAGAAGATTACACTGGAGTGTTTAGCTGAGCAGATTACACTGAAGAACTGTATCAATAATAAGTAATGATGTCTTTTCCTTTTATGCAAGAAAAGCTTGCAGAACATCAGCCAGCACTGCTCCCTGCTCTGCCAGGGCTGACAGTCCCTTAGTTTTAAGAGCAGCATGCTCAGCAGGAATGGTATGTACTGACTGCAGGACTGAGCCCTCAGAAGATTGTTACAGCAATTAGTGCAGAAGCAGCAACATTTCTGCTATCAGAACTAACAAGAAGCTGCAAGAGCTATTTCAACAGAAATAGTCAAAGCTGCTCTAATTATATGTTCTTTGCATAGGCTGGCAAGTACGATGATTTTAGAAACTGGGTTATTCAAGCTTCTGAGGTTACAAACGCTGCTGTGCCAGCTCCACCCACTAAGTAAAAGGTTACATGCTGCAGTCGGCTCTGGCTCCTTCAGTGCAGCCACAGCCATGGACAGCTTAGAGGGTGAAATAAGGCTGTTCAAAGGACAGCCAGGTGTATTTAGGAAGTGGCCTTGCTGGACTTTTGGTTCTACCGCAGGTATATTTCAATAATGAAAAGTGGTGAAAAGTATATTCTGCCATTTTCTAGTGAAAGAAGCCTTTGCTGCTTGTTTTCTAATCTTGCTGCTCTGACCCACTTGTTCCTCACTTCCAGCTGACAGTGCTGGGCTGGCCATTGCATTCAGCTGTGCCTTGGATCTTGGGTCCATCATGTCTACAGTGAACAGATGGAGCTTGAGGTTCCTGCAAATCCCATCTGCTCCTGCAGCAGCCAATATTAGTAGTCCTTTAAGAAGAAGCCTAGGTCCCTCCAAAAATCCCAGTTCTCTTTCTTGCTTTGCACTGTCACTGGGGCAGATGTACCAGTGAAAGATGGCAGGAAGTGTCAGCAGCACCCCCAGAACTGGGCACACCTGGTCTTTCCAAAGGAATACGAGCAAGGTCCTTCAGGCCTTGCCCTGCAAATGTGGACTTGTTGCCACCTCTGCCAGAAAGCTGCCTCACCACAGTGCAAATCCAGCTGGAGGAGCCTGTACCTTATGGGTTAAATGTGCAGAAGAGGTTGATGAAAATAGGAGGGTTTTGCACAACACAGTTCACAGCCTTAGTTGACCCCTGTACAATTTTTGGCTCAGAATTTAAACACCCAATCCTAATTTACAGAACTTTTATTGTTCCAGGGCTAAGTTATGGGAAGACCTACATTCAGGCACACCTCTCCGTGCAGCTACACTCACAAAAGAAATCATATCCAGGAATTCTGTCACTCCTACAACTTCAAGAAAGGGGAGCACAAGTACCCTGTGGGAGATGAGACTCAACTGGAACCCAGCCTGCTTCAGCTCACCATTTCTGCTCAGAAGAAAGATTTCTGCTCAGAAGAGATGAAGGGAGAGAAGGGGAGCACAGACAGCAGGAGTCCCTTTACATGCAGCTCTTCAGGTGAGAGGTTTGCCCATGTTTATGCCACAGGTTCCAGCTTGGCTGGAAGACACAGGAGCACATTTCCATTTCAGATTCCCACCTCAGCTGTCTTGCTAGCCGCTGTCAAGGGAGACCCAGCTGCACACCACCATCCCTCCCGATTTCCTGGGAAGCAGCCAGGCTGCCTGGGCACCAGGGAACTTGATTTGGAAGCCTGGGAATCTTGGACCCACAGGGAACTCTCCTAAACCATTCGGTTTAGATGCAGCCCCCTACAGGTAAATCACAGCCAAAATAAGAAGAAAGCTTGATCCCAGGTTAGAATGCCTGGTCCTGTAAAAGTGGCACAAATTTTGCTTTATGTGACCAGAAGAAAACCCTCCCTCACTGTGGGGATAAAGCCAAGTGGAAGGGATTTCTGTGCCTTTCCAATCTTGTTAGGGATTTTAACTGGGAACAAAGGGGTATTTGGGATGCTTTGCTCCAGTGATCTTCTATTTAATGTAAACTCTATTCCAGTGGTGGAGAATGGAGTGATCTTGTGATGATTTTTAAAGTCATTCAGGGTCTGTCAGTATAGATTGATCAGCATATAAGAGGCTATAGTCGCATCTTTGACATCTTCCCCGTTCTCTAGTGCTGAGCACAATTGTGCTTTTACATCTTTTACATTAGAATCTGGTAGAAATACAGATTATTTTGTTTCCTTAAAGACAAAATTCTGCTTTCAATAGCATTAGCTGAATACAATATAATGCCATTAAATTCAGAGCTGATGGCTATTAAATTATTTGCCCCTCAAACATGCTAGTCAGTGGTTGAAATACAGGCATCTCTCTTGCAGCCACCATGACACTTAGTAGCAGCAAGCGACTGGCATGTGAACACTTCTTTCAGCATGAGCTGAAACAATATTGCTGTAGCTCAATTATTTCCTTTATTTTTCTACTGTCACTAATATAAATCAATACTTTTCCATCTGCTGCCATTTCTAGGTTTGAACCATGTATCGCCTTCCTAACCATTATGCAACCTCTTGACAGAAACCCATTATAAACCTTTCAATTTATTCTGCAGCACAGCTCTGCTAGTGGTATTTGCATCTATAACATACGCATCTCATACTCTTTTCTTTCTTGAAGCTTCTTTTATTGCACCACATTTTCACCCTGTACTCACTTCAGCCTCCAGCCAAGGCAAACAGACAAAAGTATACTTAAATATATTTCCGTTTTAACTGCAGACTTCAGTATTTCCAGTGAGAGGGTCATAAAGAGCTGTCAACAGAAAAGGGAGTTGATTTCAGTTCTTAGTGCCTTCATAGTACAGGAGACTTGTTAAATATCATAGCACTGTACTGGATGTTGAGGTGTTCCAGTCAGTTTATAAAGCTGCCCCTTAGATGTGCAAGACACAGGCACCCACCCCAGCTGCTGATCCCCTACTTGTGCACATCAGACACCCTCTCTTTTCTGACAAACACATCCATACATTAGTTTCACAGCATAGAAGCAGCAGCCTGACAGGACCTCTGTCTTTGGTGGCAGGGCATGACAGGTTTCACTGCTGATCTAACAGGACCATACTTGTTCAAAGTCACACCTGCCTTCCTGACAGTCCTACTCACAGTATCTGCTGGTCTTGAAGTAAGGCAGGTGGTAACTACAGAAGCAAGACTTTGACCAAAGTAGAGCATGAAGTAATTTTTCTATACATTTTTTTTTCTTTTTTTTCTTTTCACAGGCTAACTGCAATCTTGTCTTGAAACAGCAACACACACGAATGAGAACACTCTCTGCTGGACCATTCACT
The DNA here is from genome assembly GCA_013399455.1 of Anthoscopus minutus. Classification (NCBI taxonomy): domain Eukaryota; kingdom Metazoa; phylum Chordata; class Aves; order Passeriformes; family Paridae; genus Anthoscopus; species Anthoscopus minutus. The sequence goes on from VWYI01018068.1 coordinate 83,695, forward strand.
GGCTAATTGGGTAACAGCAGATCAAAAATCAATCCACAGCAATTCTGGAAGTGTTTTTAACAAGGTTACCTGGGAAGGGAGCTTAAAATTATGAAAAGCAGGTAAGTAGAACCCCCCCATATTACCTTGGTAAAACCTCCAAATGGGCTGCACATTTGCAGTGGGCAGTGCTCCAAGAGAACAGGGAATGTAAGCCACAGCTGTTACCTTGCAGGAAGATGGGAGCTGCCATTCTGGATCACACTTGCTGTCCCTATAGTCTGGTATCATGGACCAGAGGAAGTGTGACTGTAATGGTTGATTATGGAAAAGCCTGCCCTAGAGGGAAATATTTCCTTAAGTCTCATCAGACAGTACCTACACATTCTGCAAATCATAAGCATTTAAATATCTTAAGATTTTTATCCTAGTTTACATCAGTGTAGATAAGCTCATGACCTGTTTCTGAACATTTAATTGTCCTTTCTTGAATACTAGTAAGGTCTCAATATTTTATTTCTCACACAGGCAGAAAAACAATACTTTGTTTGTGAATATGAAGTCTGAATAACTTTACTCACTGGTGATGTCTTGTGCAAGCAAGACCCAACATTGGAGGCAGATGGAGGAGAGGCTCCCAGGCCACTAAACAGGAACAGCATGCCAGAAAATTAGGAAAAAAAAAAATCCATATCCTGAAAAAAAATTATCTTTTCATGTCTTGCACGGCTTTTGGCTTTGTTATTATGAAAGATGTCTTGAGAATTCCATGATGCACTTTTGTCTTAGATTCATTATTTTAGTTTTACATATCACTATTCTGTCAGACCTAATTTGCCTGTTTCCTAAAGTTTTCTAAAAATCAGTTTTCCCAAGATATTTCCATGTGTTTTTAATGAGAGGAAGCTTCATTTTCAAAGTGCAGCCCCACTCACTGTATTCACAGCTGCTCAGTGGTTTAGCCACAGCTACACCCTTAGCTAACTTGTCAGTGTTTGTCAGGACCTAGCCAAGAACAGCCTTTCCTCCTGTGTGTTTTGCAGCACTGTTCCAGGTGTGATCACTGAAGGGCTTAAGAACTTGCTCTGGCGCATTTGACCAGTTTATAAGAGGGAAGCTGGTCTCACCACTCATTACTGTGTTACTTAGGGGTTTGGGGGTTTTTTGTCTCTTTGATCCCCCTCAATGTTTTAGTCACAACATTTTCTTAGGCCTAAGAAATAAATATGACTTTATTTATGTAACAGTATTCTCATTGACTTGGGATTTTTCTCTCTTGTGTTTATAGCATAGTTCAGTTCACACAAAAATGTAACCTGTACACAAACCCCAGGCTATGGCACTGGTTGCTCTGCTGATAAGCTAGTCTGTTCTTCATTTGCACTTCACACCTTGGCACTATGGCTTGGCACTTGGTCATATTTCAGTGCTGTGTTCACAAAGGAAATAGGACTGTACATAAGAAGATAGCAGAGTTACCCAAAGAGTATTAGGGCTGAAGTATCTGGCTGCAAGCAGGAACAAGACTAGAAAATGAAATAATAATTTTGGTGTATATGTGACTGTGCTGAGAATTACACAGAACGGCCGAGAGTATCCTGTGTCTACCAAAAAGGTGACATCCGTGGTTCTACTGAAGTAAAACTTCAGAAGTTTCCAAACACCAGAATAAAATCAGCCACAGCTGACTGCTCATCACTTAATAGGTAGTGTGCCTTCTCTCCTGAAAAACCTGCCTCTCAAGTATTTATAAGGCATTACATGGTGTCAGAAGTTATCTTAAGCCAAAGATGAAGCAATTACTTCCCCCAAGTCTGCTGGCTTTATGAGGGAAGCATGCAGAAAAATGGTGTCAGCTTAACATTTTGAAATATTCTTCTCTGCCATGAGGGCTGCTAGGGAATCAGCTGAAGGGCAAGTGGTGACCCTGCTAACCCCCTAAGTTGATGGTGTATTGGGAAGGAGAAAAAAGAATTTAACCCAGTATTAGGTGCTAAATAAAACCTTACAGCGATTGGGAAGATGAGTCAGATAAACTTGCATTGAAGTCCCAAAGCAGAAGGATCAGCTTCAGAATCAGTGGGGCATGCTGAGGTTTGCCACCTGTACATAAGCATCACAAAAGTACACACAAAGAAAGCAATCAATGCGCATTAATTTCAAAAATTTCAATCATTCTACTACCAAAATACAGTGCCAGAGTGGCAAACAATTAAGATGAGGTTTTCAGTCACAATCTGGTTTCTTTGTGCCTTTACTCTAGGAAATGGGTTACAGCAGCTGGGGTAACCCAATAAACAGCAGGTTTACCTAGCTCTGCTTTGGACAGAGCTGACACCTTTGGCTTTGCTTCCTTCCTGAAGTTTTACCTCTCATATTTCCCCAGCCAAGTGCACCCCACTCACTTGTGTTGACAGTGACCCCACAGAGACTGCTAGCTTGGCTGGAGCCGCGATGAACTTTCTGCTTCTGCTCCCTGGGTGTGCCCTGCCCTGCTGGGGATAAAACGGCGCATTCAGCCGGTGCTCACCACAAGGAATAAATAAAGCCAGGAAGGAACTGGGGGCTGGCGGGGGAGCCGTCGGCAGCGGTGACGTCCGCGGTGTTTGCCCCGCTCGGCGCCGGCACATCGGCCCGGGACGGCCCCAGCGCGGCCGCGCAAGCACCGCGCTCCTGAATTAGCTCCGCTGGAGCAGAGCAGCTCCCAGTATCAGCTGGGAAAGGCTGGGAGAAGCGAGCGAAGCAGGCATAGGGGAACATTTAATACAGAACTGTCTAAATAATACACCATGTGCTACTGGCAGGAGCCCCAGCCGTCAGCACCACCTTCCAGCTGAGGCCGCCTCCTCCGAGGATGTGTGCACGCAGCTTCTGACGGCAGCCAGGGAGCCCAGGACCATGAGGTGCTGCGTCCCACGAAGTGCTCAGTGGCCGGGTGGCAACAAAGAATGGGGCTGAGAGGGAAAGGTGCCAGTAACAGGGATCTTCGGGGGCTTTGTGCACACTGCCCTGCCTCTGAGACACCTGAGGTGTCACCTGAGGAAAGGGACAGCGAACACTGAGCTCAGCTCACCGGCCACAGATGTTTTGATAGCTCAAGGCTGCCCGTGTTTGGACCAGCTGTGCCCTTTATGGGTAATGCCAGAAGTTCCTCACGTTGCTGGGGCACAGCCCAGCAGTGAAGGCACAGAGCAGACAGCTACGAAACCACCCTGGTGAGGCACGTCTGTCTCATTTCTTTGAAGCTGGACAGATTTCAGGATGACTCAATAAAAGTTACAATTCACAGTATTGAAAAAGATACTTTAGGGAAGGCAATTTTAGATAATCCAGCCTCAGACCATACCAGCCTTTCCTGAAAAAAAAAAATGAAATCACTATGGAGGAAAATGAACATATTTTAAACATTGCAAAAGTGTTTTGTCACCCAAATTGAGGAAGGAATTGATCATTAATACCTGGATCCAGGACCTGATTTTCTATTTGACAATATCTAGATTTCATTATGTTCTTAAACAAGTACCTAACTCTGATTCAGTATTCTAGTTTGCATTCCGAAAAAACCCCACAAAACAAGATACTATGTGAAATAACTTATGTTTATATATACTTCCAGGACTTAAAAAAAAATTGGCACACAGTGTTCTATGACATTGTTCAAAGCAGTGTTATATATAATTGCTGTATTTCAAAGGCATGTGAAACTGAAAACTTCATAAGAAAATGAGAAGTTGAATGTTTAACTTCAAAGAGAAATAAAACCTCACTTCCTACTTCTGCCCCACTGTTCTACGTTGCAATTAAATGAGAAGTTTCATACACAATGCTGTGATTTATCACTAGTCAGAATGCAGAAGCTAGTTTCTACTTTAATAAAGACTGCCCAACCTGTGCATTTTGTGATGCCCAACTGTGAATATATTTTACTAATAAGTTACATCCACTCAAGTGTCATGGTTGCTGCCAAATAAATTTGGCCATATTTAACTAGCCTAGAAGAAAAACAAGTCCCAGGATGGGGCAGGGATGGATTGGACTCAAATCCAAGCAGAGATCTCAGGCAATCATGTTCAATCCAGAAAGCAGACATGTCACTGGTCAAGGAGCTGGGGCAGTGTTAAGACCCAGACCAATCAGTTGTCTGAGCCTAGGAGTTTTAAACCCCCTATATAAGCAAGCTTCCATAATAAACCATCACATGGATCTCTGAGAGTTCGTGTTGTTCCTGTCTCCAAACAACTCCATGTAACACTCAAGAAAAAGACATGACTAAAACTTATGAAAGTAAGGAGCAGGTATTAAGAAATAGCAGGTTGAAACAGCCCAAGACTTAAATCAGACTTTCATATTTTGCTTAATTTCTTAAAATACTAAACCAAAGAATGAAAGTACAACTCCAAGGCTAGAGCAAAGGCATCAGTAGGGAAAACCACATCAGTAATCAACTATAAGAACTATTCTATGTAGTTTAATTAGTATTTTCAGGAACCAACATCCCATATACTCCTCTGTTTCAAGTTACCAAAAAAGAAACCACAAACAACCAAAAAAAAAAATCACCAAAAACCCCCTTACATCAGAAAAATCATCTTTTTTGTCCTTGCTACCTGAGCATCACCAAGGACTACAGGGAAGCAGGACAGTACTCAGAAGACTCAGAGAGCTCAGCTAAACCAGATGCTGCTCACCACGGTCTGTTGCCTACCCAGTGGGAATTCCATGGAGGAGTGAGTGGGAGCAGGAACCCAGCTGGGATCTGGGTTTCCTGACTGATTCAATGCACGCCGCCTTTTATCCAGGCCTTGTGGCAACTCTACAATTAAGAGCTTAATGCATGTAAGATATACTTTGCAAGCAAAACATTATTCATTAACAAATCTGATTAAACTGCTAATGCAGTGAGCACTAGCACAAGTTCAGAAAGACAAATAGTCTCAGTGGTGCAGTGTTTGTGAGGAACATTACCCGTAAATGGATTTTAACTATTTAAATTGGCTTCTGTTCAGGAACTATGAAAAGACACAATGCAGCACAGAACACTTCATTTAGCTTACTGGACTTAATGTGAGGAGGAAAAAACCCTAAAGATTAAAGTTTCTGACTTCAGAACAGTAATACATGTAATTCTGCAAAGATACCGGTGTTATAATCCCAGACTAAAAAAAGAGAAAAAATTCCTCACCAGCACTTCACTGATTATTAAAGATTTGTTGGTAAGTGGTTTCTTACTGTGTGTAGAACAATTTAAACCCATTCCATATAGACTAAATCATGTTCAGATCCTGGATTCCACAAATGTACACTGTGCTTTGCTGCTGTTACTGTTCAGCTTTCATCCCTTTATAAGCCTTGTGATATTCCAGATCATGGAGGCAAGTTGTTACAGGAGAATTTTAGCTTTTATCTTTTTACTGAAGGTATATTTTCATACTTTTGGCAGGACTAAAAAAAGTTCCCACTGGCCATGACAGATACCTGATGGCTTTCCCCCCCTTCCCTCCCTTTTTTTCAGAAGCCTGATATCAAATCCTGTAAGCAAGTAACTTGGCTGATACAGGCAAATAAACTGTAATAGCTACTCCTGCTTGATTGTGCTGCTGCTAAATACAGGTCTTTTCAGAGGCCTTTAGGAAGAACTTATTTCATTGCAGGCAGACACCAAGCCCTTATCTCCAGCTGCTACTTGCTGTGAGTGGCTGGGGCAGGGTCTGGGATGTCTCGGAAGGATTCCCAACTCTGTGTTTTATTGCCTTCCTTTGATCCCTGTCTGAGAGGTGGTAGGTGCACAGCTTTGACCTACTGAACTGAACTATGCTAATATGGACAGAACACTGCAGTCATTATTTAATTGTATGACCAAGAGCTCCAATTGCTTTTGTACAGTGCCAGCCTACTAAAATGCATATTCCTATGTAACCTGAAAAAGGAATAGTTTAAAAACCTCTAGGTAGGTTTTTTTTGCTCTTCCCATTGATCTTTTATTTCATTCTCTAAAACTCAAGATAAGCCTCAACTCAAAAGATCTGAGATCAATAGGAGTTTTGACTAAATCAGAGTTACAAGATTTAGCCCATGGTTTCTAGAACTGCTCCTGCAGCCTGAGAAACATTGCTAGTCAAATCTCCAAGTGATAACAAGCTGTGTACACACACTGTTTGCAGTGGCCTGATATAAACTTTACATTATAAACTCAGCACCTTTTCCTCTTATAGCAGCCTGTTTCATATGTTCAAATCTTGTTTGATGGCAGTCACAAAACCAAGCAGTTTGCAATTTCTGAAACATCTAGGGAGATAGAAATCAAATGGTGCTCAAGCTAGTTAATTAAAACATTTCAGAATCTTTCACCTGCGGAGTCAAGCTGTTTTGTTAAGGGAAGAATTGAGAGACTAACAGAGCAGGTGCTGCTGCAAGCACAGATTAACAGAGAAAATCACTTTATAGAAGCCCATCAGAAGTAGTGTGACTACAGGATCTAATAGGGAGGGCAGCGTATGCTCATTGCTTCTCATTACCTGATTGTGAAATCTTTAGTTTAGAAGAGCTCCCATTGAAGTCAATAGGGATTTTCCCAGAGTCAGACTGCAGGATTGGGACCACACTGTGCCATTATGGTAGATATCACAAAGACCAGGCTGCCTATATTAGAGTTTTCAATGGCAGCATCTGATCTGAGGCCAAATGAATTTAATAGAACACTTTCCATTGATTTCATTGCAGATCAGACCAGGGGAAGAGCCTAATGGCTGAAATGGTAGAATGAAGTATCCTTGAAGTTGAAGAACAGTTTGTGAATATATATATATTTTCTCCCTCAAGGGAAAAAAAAAAAAAAGGACAATTTTTAAGGACTATGAAACAATAGCACAGAAAGGAAAAACACCTAATCTGCAATCAGCTGGAATGATGTGCATCCTGCTTGGTATTTCAGGGCATCATTTATTGATTTTTAATGGAAAAGAATGTTAAAAGGTCAGAAGTAAAAATCTGCACACCACTGCACATCTGAGCAGTACCAATGAAGTCAATGATGCTTGATCCATTTGTGCAGAAAGACTAAGGCCAATGCTTACAATACCAATTGTCCAAGACCTGTCCTGCTGGGAGGTCTCTTGAGCCCTGGCTCTGGAGGACCCCCTAGAAATCATTGCCAATGTATGTGAGCAAGAGTATTTGCCTCAGTCAGCAATTTCCAGGAAACAAGCCTTAATCTGTGTGATCCTCAGGGCAGAGGCAGTAATGTATCTACATTTACATGGATGCCCCAGTCCTACCTAAGATTGTAGGTAACAGCATAAAACAAAGGACATGCCTCTTTCCAGAAAAAACTAAGAGAAGGGAAACTAGAGAATATTTCAAAGGACTTTTCTGAAAACATATACTTCAAGAAGAAACCTTCCCAAACCCTTGTATTCCCACAGGCTTTTAAAATGCAATCCCACTTTCCTACTCACCCCAATAAAAGTTGTAACCAAGATAAAGCATTTTTCCTTGTTTTTCCCAGTGAACTAAACTCCTTTTGCAAGTTCATCTTTGCTAGGACAGATGGGTTACCTCTTTTCCATTGGTGCAGCTTTGTGTTAGCAGTTACCTTTGTGTTGCCCCAGAAGAGAAGAACATGGACTTTACAGGGGCTAGAAAAGAGAGAAACATTCAGAAAGAACAAGTGGCAGAAAGATGGATGTGCAGTATTGAAGCTTCTTTTTCCAACTTATCTGTGTTCCAGATTTTGTGAACCAAAACCAGTAAAGAATTCTCCTGATCTCAACTGTACTGCTTGATATACCTGTGTGAATCAAAGCAGATGAAACTATAATTTATAAGAGCTGCCTTCTAACATACAAGATTTTTTTTCCTTAAAAATATAATGAAAAGATTATACATATTCTGTGTTTGCAAATGCACTATTGTTTGATATGTGTTAACTTCCCAGGGCTCCTAGCATGCATTACTGCCAACGATCACCCTCTCAAATGAGCACAACAGTTGAGACTATACAGATGAACTTCTTTATTTTCAGAGGAAATCTGTCCTTCTGATGCCCCCTCCCCCTCTCAGATGTTCTTTCAGAGAGGTAAAAAGTCTTTCTAAGCAGTTGCTTCCTTTCCATCCCTGTTCTTTTCTAACAGGCAATGACTCAGTTGTAGAAGACTTGAGGAAGGGTACTGAACTGGAGTCAAGCTTGAGATTCTCCATGCACCTATTTCTTCACTTGCCAACTACTGTAACACTGAATCATCTTCCAGGTTAAATTCTTTACCCTCTGTTCATTATATAGAAGTCCTTTTATGAAACGTGGTACATACTATTATGGCATCAATGTCTTACACAATTTTAAGACAAGTCTTAGTGCAAGATTTTCTTCCCTCTCCTGAAGGGGGACTGGGTAAATAAAACTGCCCTTCTAGGTGCATTTTCCTCAGGAAGCAAACCAAGACTTTCTGCACCAAAATATTTAAGCATCACTATCTCATATGAGAGAGCCAAAGCTATGAGGTGGATGAGAAGCCATAGCAGATTGAAGCCTCTGTGCACATGCAATTGGGACAAAGAGCCATACGAGTCAGGATTACACATGTGTGCATAATTAAACATTACCCAGCAATTATGTGGAGAAAGCACTGCCCATCTAGATCTGCAACAGCTACTGTGCACGCACACAAAGCATCTACATGCTGTCTTATTGAGGAACAGGAATGGAACAATTTCTTTTTCAAAAAAATATCATCAAAGAGGACCAAAAAAGCTTATGTTAAGGTATGATTGACAGCCGCCATAATGGACTGTCATGTCAAAAGAACTGCCTTGCTAATTCTCTTACATAATGAGCTAGATGCTAGGCTCTCCTTGCAAGTTTGATTGTGTACCCTTCCATCAATCTTACCGACATCTTGGCATCTAAAATACAGCAAAACCACTTAACAAGGGCTCTTTAAACAGGAAAGAGGAGGGATGTCTCTGCGTATTAAATGTGATGTGGAGGTTGCTATGGTAAATTTGAACATGAGAATATCGCAGTACAAAATTTCATACTGGTGGCTAGAGCTGAGGCTAGCCATGCCTCCAGGTTTTTTAAGAATACTTGGATTGCATTGTTCAATCAGTGGATAAAATATGGTTCTGGTGCCACTTTCATGGTAAGGATGAAAAAAAGGTGCCTTTGTCTAATCCTTTTCTTTGTGTGTGTCTGTAGATCCCCAGGGTATTGATAAGGAGTGTCCAAAATGGGTTGGTAGTATGTTCTCTCTGCAGCTTTTAAATATGGGGCTCTATCTCCCAGACTCCTTCAGTAACTGGGACTGGAAATATATATGCATTTCTATATTTTTCTTCTTTTTTTTTTTCACTTTGTCTGGTTGTCACAGTTACATAATGCTGCCAGTTGTAATCGCAGCTCAGTGGTGTTGTTAGGCAACTCCATTAGCTTTAGTTATTGAATTGAAAATTGCCATATAGGTGTCGACTATTTGCCCTGCAGTTCTGGTGATTATAGCTTTAACTATTGGCACTTCCCTCATTACCAGTTCTCCGAGTTCCCATTTTGCTTGCCAGATTTATAATCCACAGAGCCCCCTGAGCTGTGAACTGCTCCCACCCAAGCAATTGGAGATTAATTGCCAGCTCTACTCCAGGGCGCTGTAGCAGAAGGGGACTTGAGCTGCTCATCAGAGTGAAGTTTAGTGTACAAACATTTACTGGGATTTACTGTTCTCTGGGTTATTACATGTTTCCCTTTTAAAAGAAATTCCATGAGAAAACTACTGATTTTCCAGTTCTATAGGGACATTTCTTAGAACATTTCTGTTGTTTCTACTCATTTATTGTTGCAAAAGTACCAAAATAAGTAACACACTACAAGCTCACTGATATCTCCATCACGGCCCATAGCACACAGGAGCTACCACCATGATGTCTACTTTATTCAGTCCCTTTAGAGACATTTACTGTTGTTTATGCTTGTTCCATTTCTCTAGTTCTTCCTATTTTTTCTTGCTCACATTTTTAAGTCTTAAACATCAGTTTAGCCTATGCTTCCTTTTTCCTTTTGGTCAAGAAACATGCTCCTCCACAAAGTAGTCTTTTTTGCACGCACAGTTCCATTGTTGTCCCTTCACAAAAATCAAACTCTGGCAGACAAGTCCTAAGCTGACTGAGCACAAATGTTGATCTGACTATTTAGTATGATCCTCACAACTGGAGTTATTTTCAACTCTTTCCAGCACTTGGCTGGTTTCAACTTTCAGAGGTTTTGTGCAATTGCTATCAACATTAGAGCCTTCTCTATGCTTTTGTTTAAACACATTTAACAGGATTCTTGACTTTCTTCAACTCAGAAATATTCTCCTAAGGCACTTCCCATGGCTCCAAAACTCAACCCCATTTTATGTACAGCATCTCAGACAACAACAACACCAATTCTGTCTCACCCAGCCAACCTCTACAATTTTCACAGTCAGAAATACCAGCCACAAAGAAACAAATTTCATACCTGAGATATCATTTCTTAAGCTTTGTCAGTACAAAACTTGTTTAGCTGAGGTTTCTTACCTCATACTCCCACCTCTCCTTATTGTAGTTCCAGGCTCCTCCAGTGCTCTGGATTGCTTCCAGCCCCCCAGTGCTCCCTTTTATTCAGCCTTTCCTCTCACCTCATTGCAGGCCTGCAGCCTCTTTCCGAGCAGCACCATAGAAGACCCAAAAGTTTCATCTCCCTACAGGATACTCCCTTATTTGCTACAGCTGTTGCCAAATTATTGCTTTAACTGTTCAATTACTCGAATTACACCACGGTATTTAAAAGCTTGTGGCTGTGCCTCTTGAATTCACGGGGGTAGAGGTGAGCTTCTGAAAGCATGAACAGATATGGGTAAGTTACCAAGTCTGTTTTATTAACTTTAAACTTCATTGCTGTCTCTTATTTCCTTAACACTTCTGATAACTTTCCCCCAGTTTTTCTGTGTGTATTTTTCAAAGCTATATGTCTGTTTTGGTCATATATTTGTTCAATTCACTTATGAACACCTTGGCAACAAATTCATTCTCTGGGTTCTGGAATCCTGCTCCAGCCAATCCCATACACAACAAAAGCCTTGCCTATTCTGCATGTATCAGTTTAATATGAGCGAGATATTTTCAAAAGCACTGGGAGTGAAATTTGGGGTGGAAAGAATATTTATGTGATGAAAGCATGTGTTACAGATTCTGTTCAGCTCCTGATTTCTACCTCTCACAGACCTTCTTGGTGATCTTGGATACTGCTTCACTCCTTTATGACTCAACTTCCTATCTGTAGAATAGTGAGGATAACATGTTTGTAATGACCAATGCTTGTGAGGTTGTAGGGAAAAAGCTACTAGACAATAAAGTAAATAGAAAGTTAAAAAGATATTTTGCTCTCATCTGTTGGAGTAAGTTTTTTTTCTACCTTGCCATCTTAAGAGTACTTGAAAGTCAAGGAAGAATTGTGTTTCTCAGTGGGATATAGACTCAGTGAGAGCATTTTGCCATTTTTAAAAAGTATCTCTCATTTCAATTGTCATTCAGGGAAACTCGTTTTTTTAGGGTTTTTTTGCTCCACTTGTGTATCTGTTCTACATCTAGCATTGTTGAGTTCAAAGACATTTCTACTCTTACTATTCAAATGGTTTTGTGTTCAAAACTCCAGACATCAGCAGTGTAAGACTTGTAACACGACATTTAATATTTTTTCTAGTATATGCTTCTCTATGGGGCTTTTGAAATTGCTTTTAGTAAGGGCAATCTCTTGAGAGAAAAAAAAATCATGGCTGTTTTGCTTTACATTACCATGTAAAATCACCTACTTTTTTGCAGTTTTGTGGTTTTTTCTATGACAGCACAGATTAATGGATGCATTTTTTTGTCTCTCAGAAAGATCTAATCATAGCGTGGAAAGAGAAGAGAAGCCAGTGAGAAGCCTCTGATCAGCCAACTCTCCCTAGAACAAATGCTCTCTGTTTGGGAACATCTGCCTTAAAAGATACCACCTGTTCATAAAAAAATAAAGTGCTCATGTGTCAAATACTGCAAGGAATGTTTAAAAGTTTACAATAATCATTCCTTGCAAAGTAACTAGGTTATAAATTTAAGCTGAAAATAATATTGAAGAACCAAAGCAAGTACATCTACCTCTGTGGTTGGTATGACAGGATGTTGCATGTAGAGCCATGAACACATTATAACATTTGATATTTTTAATCAAATCCCATTTTAAGATGTGATGTGTGTTACTCCACTAAAGGTCATTTTAGTTACAGTAGCATTAGGGGTTTTCAATAAAACATTTTAAATGCCAGTTATATAACTGCTTTTAAAACATTTAAATGACACATTGGTTACATGACCTGAGACAAAGGATATTTTCTCAGCACTTTGATATATTGTAGCTAGATTATCCTTATGGGAACATTCAGTTCCATAATGGCTTCAGGTCATCCCATAATATGTGGTATAGGATTTTTTCACCAAAACAATAATTGCTAATGAAGCCAGTGGTGATGGAAGTTCAATGACATGGCAGAGGATGGAGACTGCAGTCAATAATAGCAGCAGACACTGGCCAGTACAAGAAGTTCATCAGCACTATTCAAGGACAAAGAGATGTAGCAATAAGGAACAAACATGCACAGATCTGGGCCTTAGCACTGCATGGACATTAGAAAAAAATAACTCAAACCTTTTTTCTCCTCTGCATTTCCAAGAGTTTTCTACCATTAAAATATGCTAGAATATAAGATATATATAACATAATACAGGGTATGTAGGATATTGTTTCAGGACTTCCTAGCCAGGTGTACCTGGCCACATTCAGAGATACACCACCCCATACCTCTCCTGTGAGATGAACAAGCTCCACGTGATGTACAGGACACTCATGCCAGACCTTATTACTGAGGCTAGGCAGATATTTCCTGTTAGGTTCCATGCAGAAAGGTGTCAGTGGAGCAGCATTTTCAGCTGTGGCTCCCCTGCCAACTCTCAGATGCTGGATCTTGCTCCCAGACCCAGCAACGTTTTTGACTTGCAATCCAAGTGGCAAATCATCAGCCAGTCAACAGGACACATTCTCTCCATTTCTTTAATTTTTTTTTTCTTACTTATCTCTTTGGGTTTGGGGTTCCTGTGGTTGCAGACACCTATCCACTTTTTCCTGTGCAATCCTGGACTGTGGATCATGAATGGAGTTGGCAGAGGGTTCTAGACATGTTTGTAGACTTCTGCTCCCTCAAAGCAAAGCAAGTGCATTATTTTTTTTAATAAAAAGAAAATATTTATTGCAAAAATGAAATAAAAATAATATGTTGTTATTTTCTTCTGCTCTGAGCAGAAGTTATTTGATGACCTTTTGAGGGCCTGCATACCATGAATTATTCTAAGAATATGTGTATATTTGTTGAAAAGCAATATAAGCAAAACCAACAGTGACAATCCTTTTTCACTGCTCTTAGAGATCATGTCTTTCTCAGTGACTTCAGGTCATAATGAAATTAAGAAGTTGCTGTGTTTCAGAATAATATCTTTCACAGCCAGTTTTATCACGAGCCAATGAAATAAATGTTTCCAAAGTTAACAGCTGGCATCTCTTTTCATAAAAGATTCCCTTTTAGAACACTATTTCCAAACAATATTACAGTGCCTCCATTCACATGGCTATAGCTAAGACTGTGTCAATACTTCTCTTATATATCTTGTGTTTCAAGTGTTAGTAACTTTACAGCTGAGCCATAATTAGCTGGGATTTGAGATAAGGCACAAGAGTTCAGTCTGTCTGTGATGGCATTTTTGCTAATATTAATAAAATCAGTTTAAAATCATAGAAGAGTAAAACACAGTAATTTATATGCATAAAAAGGATTCTTGAACATTCAACAGCTTTGATTTTAAAAAAGGAATTTTGACAAGTGATTAGAATATACTATGATCTCTATATTTTTTGTCTTTTTAAAAGAAAAAGAGCAAAAAAACCACTTTAGAAACTCAATTTGACAAACACGGAAATTCCCAATCAAAGTGGATGTTCTCTCCTTAATTTGTTATTAAGAATGGGTACAATGGTCTCATTAAAAGGCACAGAATCAAGCTTGTGTACTATGGCTTTACTCAGTTCTTGCTGGCACGTAAGCAGAGTTTTTAATATTTGATATAATTTTGTTTGAGTATTTTATGACCATACCAATTTGCATCCTGCCTGTTGTTTTATCAGCTAATAGCCCACCTGTCTGCACCCCCTGTTTCCAAAGCCATTCTTCATTACAGTGCAAAATGAACACCTCCTGTTTCCCATTGCAGTCATCCTCAGCTGGGCTCCACTGCCAGCCCAAGTCACCCTTTAGCACCAGTCCACCCTGGCTTCTGCTGCTGGGCTCTCCTGGCTGCATCAGGATTGCATGGCAAGGAGGGCCAGATCTGGTTCACTCACTGTGTGTCTTAATGGCAGCATCTACTGGCTGTCTCCAGAGAGTGAACAAACAGTGAGAAACACTTGTAGTGACACACAGGGTGGGTACAGCCAAGAACCTCACTCACAGACATTCAGAGTGCACTTCTGCATTAATACATGACACCTCTTCCCCTTTCTTCCCTGTGTAGGCACTGTCAGTGTTTTCCCCTTCCTTCCCCTACCAGGCAGTTCTTCATGCACCCTGAGCTTGGTAACATAATCTTGGTTGAGCTAGGAGACTATTTTCTAAACAGAAGGATAACTGGGGTGATTTGGAAATGCACCTTTTAGCCTAGTATGTTATCTCCAGTGATGCTGAACAGAGGAAAAGGGATAGACTTTCACCTCAGCGTTACAACACTGTGGGAGCAGACACAAACCTTTAACGTTAGAGTGCAAACAGCAGCCACAGAGCTCTCCTTGTAATCACTGCTGACTGATCTGTTTGGGAATTGCAGGCTAGGATGACTCTATCCCTCTCAGGCCAGAGTTAACTGTATTACACAGTCAGAAGCCTTCCTGAACTCTGTGGCTATCACCCTCTACAAAAGCATGAAGTTAAAATTGTTTCTTTCAATTCAAATGGAATCAATACTTCCCAGGAGACAGATGGGCTTTTCTTTTCTACACTGAGAAAAGAACTGGTGTCTGGAGTTCTGGTTTAAAGTTTTCATTAAGCTACAGCACAACACCAACAAAAGCAGAGACTGGGCACCTGCTTTTTTTCCTTGACCATCCTTGAATCATAGAATTTGATATTTTCTATAAAAGGGAGCTTGCTGTTGCTCTTGCATGCAGCTTTTTAGACTACACAGTCTGGCTCAGGCAAGAAGGCCATGCTTATTCTTCTTTAGAGCTTTTTAATTTTTTACTTGTAGCTGAATCCTCTAGGTCAATTGTATCTGCAGGGGTGGGAGAGGAATTTAATTGCTTTTACTTCCTACCTTCATCTCAGGGTGACCAGTCCATTAATAATGCACAAGAAGCAACTAGGAAATGCATGGTAGATTAGGGATTAATTGATATTTGGAAAGATTCCAATCCACATTTGAAGAAAAAGGTTATGCACTGTAGTCCAGTTCTAGTTACGTGTTTAGTTATGTGCATTTGATTATTACTACTTACAGCCTTGCTTCTTCTGGTTTTAGTTCTGTTTCCCCCTTTCTTTGGCCAACAAGGCTTTTATAAAAGTTTCCTTGTTTGTTTCTTGCCAGATGTATCTGCTACATTTCTGATACATGCCACCCTGTATCGAATAAATACATGTATTCCTCTCTATTTTCCAGTAACCATGAGCTTTTTCTGCACTGACACCACCCACAGTTCCGTTATGAACAATTTGACTTTCCAAAATATTATTGATTTCTCTTCTTGGAAGGTACAAGATTAATAGCTTTAGAGGCAAAAGTCCTTCAATCCATTCACTGAATAGGTGCAGCAAACTTGCTTCAATGCCTGCAGATGTGTTTCAGCACATCACTTTTAGTTAGAAACATGAGTGAGGCACTTCTCAAATCAACAAGGCACTAAAATACAGGAAACAGATGGGTAATTCCAGTGATGTCAGGGCAGGAAGGTATGATTTAGTTGGTTTGAAAAGGATGAGCCTGACGACTTGACTTGTTTTGCCATAGAAATGATAATGATTTCAGTAACTTCTTCAGCCATTTTAAAGGCTAATACTGACACTCATAAAATCAGCAACTACTGGTAGCAGAACTTGACTCTAGCTGTCAGGAGCAAGGGATGAATGTAAAGAATAGAAGACCCAATAGAAAAGATATATTAGATTCTTTTAAGACCTTGAGAAATTCCCTATCTTTTCTCAATGCTAGTTACATTAAAAAGAGACTAAAATAGGAATGTAACATAAGTGTCCAGTTAAAAGCACTTTGATAATGTTAGGTGAATTGGGCAAACACCTTTTGAAGACCCCTGGCATTACAGCAGCTTTTATGATGATATTTGAATTTGAGAGTAATGGATTCTTCTAGGCAGCTAAAGCCAGGCTATTTGGAAGAGTTTCAGGGTGGCTAAATGCACACTGCAGAGAATGTAAAATTTGAGTGGCCATCTCAATTTAAGACTAAAATGTCAAAGGAGAGGTAGACCTGTGTTTCATATTTGGTACCATGAAGTATTTGGAATGCTAATCATGGAAACACTTAAGTACTTTTATAATAAATTGCCCCTCTGGGAGCAGAGCTAGACTAGTTAAACGTCTGTCAAGATACAGCAAGTGAGTAAAGAAACAGTGATGATGACTGTCCTTTGCAGTAATCGGTTGGGACTGGAGGAGTTCATCTCCTGAGCTAGTAAAGGTCACATCATAAGTGACTTTCATATCTACCAGTGAGTGTTTTGCACTGCCAATGCAGTTCTGTTTTAATTCCCTCTTTGGCAGACCAAGAGAAAGGGAAAATCATTGAAATGTAAGAAGTACCTCAAGAAGATGCCCTGGAGGAATCTCTGCTCACCTCACCACATCACATGGTCATAACAGTTCTGAAAATGCCACCTTTTTTCCATTGCAGGGTAACTTATTCAAATACCCTCTGTCTAATGAGTATGAACAGTAAGCAGCATGTGCTATATTAGAGTATTAAATTTAAAATATGCTTTTTACAACTATAGTTAAGAGCAGTTTTCAAATCCCTTTAGTATTTTTCATCTATAGGGGTATTTGAGGTATTTTGCTAATTCTGGTTTTATTGACGTATTTGGTGAAGGTTGTCTGAGTTTCATCTCTTAATCTAGGAGACTTTGCAAGCACTATTTGCAAGCACTGATTTATCTGCTTTGATTCACTAAATAAATGAAGAAAGAATTGTAAACTGTAGTGGTGTCACAATGGGGTAATTATGCTTTATTTTAATTAAAATCAGAATCTAAAAAATATTTAATTCAGTGGCTATCTACCTGGCTGTACTTGGCCTAGTTTCTTCAAGTACCTAGAGATTCTGCTGAAGTCTTTGTTTGCTCAATCTGCCAAATCCACAGAGCTGCATTCTGTGTACAGCTCAGGCTGCCGACACATTTTCAGCCAAAAGAATCTGAATTCTCTGGTCATAAGCATTTGCATAAAGCCTGTGTTGGTTTTATACAAATCAGCTCTACCTTCCACAACTTTCAAGCTCTGCACCTTGCTATGGTTGCAAGCTTCCCCTGTAATATTTGAGGAAAGAAGACTCTACAACCTTTTATATTTATTTTAATTTCCACTCAATCTCTGAAGGACCCCAGATTGTCATGAGCAAATCTCTGGCTCCAGTGAGTTTGCTGACTAAGAATCACAAAAAACTATTGAAACTTGTGAAATCATCACAGCACAAAGCAATACAAGTTCTTTCAAACAGAGGAAGCAAAACCTAAAGAGAGTTTCCTTACCTTTGGTGAAACTCCCAGCTATGTGGTTTATGTCTGTTTTAAGTCGTGCCCAACATAACCTGAGTTCTGCTGGAGAAAGTGATTGTAATTACCAATCAAATAAATATGAGTTTCTCTCACAGCTTATTTTTCATTTTAGTTGGCAATGATCTCATCCCTCTCAGAACCAGTTACATATTGCCTTGGAGACCACAGGTTATCTGGATGTTGCTAGGATGCACCATTTGTCTGATTCTCTCTCCTTCTCCTCAGCCACACTGCCCACTCTCTGTGTGGCTAATCCTTTTGGATATTGCTGTTCTGTACCCCTGTGCTGGGAAGTTCCTAAGTGGCCATAGTGCTTACCTTCCCTCTCACTGCACTGTGCTTATCTCAAAACACCAAACAGATAATATTTGCATGTGCATTTATTTTCCCTAGGTGGGCTGTGTTGGCCTTCTGTGGGAAATGTTGCAAACAGACCATAAATGAAGTTGATGTGAAACTGAGAAAAGCAGGTGGATAGTGTTATATATGGATGAATTGAGAGGGGATGTGGAAGACAGAACAATCTACTATCTATATTTCTATACAATCAATGCAGTTTATCTGATTGACCTGTATTACCACTGGCAGCAAAAAGCTCCAGTTGGGAAGCCCTTGTTGGTACTGATAGCAAACAGAGATGAAGAAACCTGAATAAACTGAGTAGAAAAAAGTAAGCAGCCCAACTACCTTTTCCTTCCTAATCATCATGTTTTAATATAAGAGAATAAAGTGGCATATAAAAGGCAAATGTGCATTTTCTTCAAGAACTTGTTGAAACCCTTAATACAGTATCTTTGTAATTTACTGGTAATATGTACACAATATAAAGGATCAGGAGCAGAGTACTATTACTATATTTAGAGATAAAGCTGCTTTTCTTTCATAGGCTTGATATAAACTTTGATTACATAGCATTTCTTTAATTTGCTGCTATTCAAGAAAACCCTTAGAGCACTGCAGCAAGCAATGCCTCTCTTTAACATTTGCATTTTTTAATTTGCATTTTTTAATTTCCCAGACTGCAGCTCCACACCTACACAGGCTTCCCCTGTGGGAGGGAAGAGAATATATTTCAGTATGAATGATACTGTTTTTCTTCTCAAATAGCTGTAATTATTAATTCCAGAGATTTACAAAAAAATCACTTTGCTACTGTTTCACTTAAGTGTGTAGGGTTTTTTGTCCTAACTAACAGCAGATGCCAATCTATTGCTCCACTGGTACCCATTCAAAATAGGGCAGCCAAGCAAAAAGTTCAGACTGCTCAAATGACTGGCTGCTGCTCTCAGCAGCCTGCTTATGCATTCCTTGCATACCCCAAAATGACACTGAGTGCAAGAGGAGTTTGGAGCTTTTAAAGGAAGAGCCATTATGTCCATAATACATTGAGCCCCCTGTGGCACATTAATGGCAAGAATCTAGACCAGGTTACTCGGCACTGCAGACTACCCACTAACCAGCAGGGACCAGTTTAGTCAATACTTTTAAACATGTATTAAACCCTATGTTGTAGGAGCAGGGGGAAGTGCCTGTGGCCTGGGTGATCCATGTTTTAAACCCCACTATTTCTCCCTTGGATGGGGACCTCAACCCAGATCTCTTCCATTTCTTAAGAGTTTCAGGCTCTTCTGAAACATTCAGAAAAGGCTATGACAGGAATATCCCATAAAACAATTCACATGGCAAGTGACAAAGTTGGGACATCTCATAAAATAATTCAACCACTGGTATTTCACTGCATAAAACACAAATTGTAGCAGTGACACTGGAAGAGGCTGAGAGACCCCACAACACTCAAAAATCCTGTTGGGCAGAGCCCTTATGAGACCTTAATTTAATTCTATATGCCAGATTTAGCAGAGGGACATTTGGATTTCCATTGCCTAGAAGATGTTCAATTAGCAGAAAAAAAAAAAGAAATGGTCTTTCCCTCATTCTGTTTGATAGAGAAGCATCAGCTTCCTTTGAGTAGCAGCCTTCAAGGGAAATTTCAGAATCCCAGGTGACACCTATGCACTCAGAGGCCAGAGAGCTGTCCTTCCCTGGGGCACCTGCTCCTGTCTCACCCACCAGTTCCCCTTTCAATATAGTGGCTCCTGGGACTGTCATTTTTAACATCCCCACCTGGTCCAGCTTTGCAGGCAGAATAAGTGCCTGAGCTGGATTTCTGTATCTCTCACAGAGTCTTGCCCCTGAAAAGCCTGAGATGCTAAATTTGAGGCATGGCATAGGGAAAGCAACAAGCAAAATTAGACCTGGAAAAGAGATGGCAGCAGCAGGGCAATGGTTTTGCTCAGGAATTTAGCCAAGTACTAATGCCTGTCTGTTGGAGAGTATCTGTCTCCAGAACAACTCCATCCACAGGCTGAGGCAACAAAATGAATTATTTATTTGACTTTCTCTATCCAAGACCTTGCAAAAAAAAAATGTACAAACACATTGTGTCTTCCCGAGACTGAAAGTTTGTGCACATAATAAGGTGGGGAAAAAGAGAGCTTGGAAGACTTTATATAACAGTACCATCTTGTGACACCTGCCATAACAATATTTTATTTGTCAGTCTTTTCTTATCCCATGTCTCTTGAAGCCTGGCTAGGTTATTCCATCAAAGGGCAGGAGTAATAGCATCACTTCAGATAAAAGAGAAAGAGAGAAGTGTGCTGTACACATCACATCACCTCACAGTTACATTAACCAAACAGGCACCACATCTATGAAGAGTTTATAGACATGGCAATCCATATCAGCTGCAAGTTCTTCTCAGGTATGGGAAAAAATGCTCCACTTTTATGTGGCACCTATAATTCAAAATGCTGTACACGGATTAATTAATGGAATGTTCTTTATGCACAGCAATACACTGAGTCACAGAAAGATTAAATAAATGACAAAGCACAAAATTTAATAGACACAAGAAGTAGCAGAGCCATAGACAACACTGAACTCTTGGATTTCAGAAAAAAACCCCTGACTCTAATGCAACTATATAATTTCCCTTTCTTAAAGTATATGTTTCAGACAGCAAGTTCTTCTGTGCACAGTACTGAGAACATCATCAGCTCTTTGCTAGTACTGAACTGAACAAATAGTATTATCTATAATCCCAGTTCAATGTCCTAAACCACTAAATCTATTGCAATTTGAAACCTTCGTATTTAACTGACTTTGGTAAAGATAATTCTGAAAGCTGCACTATCTTGGTATGACTAATTAATATGTAATAATAATAATCATGACCAATAATTCTGCTTTAATAAGGTTTTAATCCTACAGATCATTTAATGAAAGTACTTTGATAATAATGATTATTTATTCTTACAGTGCATTTTTCATGTTAGCAACTTAAAGTACCATGATGATTAATAAAGCTAAAGAAATAAAGAGATACAAAAAATAACAGGATTATGAGACTGTTAATATGCTGAGCTTACTTAATAAACCTTACCAAATACAAAACTGTAAGGGAGATTCTCTTGAGAGAGGGGGGGAAAAAAACCCCCAACATAAAGCCCCTTAAGGCTATGTCAGCAGGATTGAATTGACCTGTGTATCACTGTCATTTCCATTGTCACTCTAGCAAACAAAATAAAATACTAAATAGCATTTAGTGCATTATGGGCTAGGCTGTCAGCTGGTGTAAAGAGATGCTTTGGCATTAATCTAAAGGAGCTGTGCATCTGGTCCAGCATTTTCAACAGCCTGCATAAGCATAAGAAAACACCTCATATGTCTTGTCCATGATGACTTCAACACCCAGCAGAGGAAGGATAGGTACTGTCAATGCTCACATCCTCTGGTGACAGTGGATATACTTAGCTACTTAGCTTAGTATTGGGACTGGGCATACTGAGATCCTTCAGAGGCTTTTTTGGCTGCAATAGAAGTGCCTCTTGCTTTCCTTCTCTGTTCCCACTCCTGCAGCTAAGCCAAAGGCTTTGGTATGACCCAAGTTAGATTTTTCATAGATATTCATAGCAGTCCAATAGAAAGTTTCCTGGTCCAAAAAAGTTCTACAGAAGGGATCCTTTTAGCCTACAAAGCACTGCATAGGCAGCATTTTGCCAAAATAGCTTAGAAAGGAAATCACCTGAGCTGGCACAGTTTATAGCAGCAAAAGAAATCTTCTGCAGGATGGTTTATATAATTAGAGAAGTCTGGTTAGCAATACAGGCAGTTTTTACTGTACTCAATCCTTATCAAGAAGGTTTTACTGTTACTGTTTTGACTTCCCTGGCAAAGGATTGGTAAGTAGAGATAAATTTTAAGAGATGTATTCATCAGCAAAGGTTTCTCCTGGAAGATGAAATTACTTGGGTTGAGTAATTTTCTACTTAAAAGAGTTCCCTGAATTTGCTCCTACCTGGCACACATTGCTCCAATAGCAATGTGAAACCAGGAAGAAATGGGCTATGGGATGAACATGAGAGAAGTCCCAATGAGGAGGTATACTGAGATGTGAGATATAAATGGAAATAATCCACAGTGATTTCCTCATGGGCTCCACAGCAGTGTCCACGGGCTGGAGGAAGTGAAGAAGAGAGTACCAACCTCAGGTATGAGATAGGGAGACAGGAGCAAGTCTTTGGAAGAAAAGGTGAAGGAACCATTGCAGGGAAATTCTGCAGTTCTTCCTCTTCATGATCATATTTGCTCACGCAGTGTAGGAAATGACTGCAGAGAGAAAGATACAAAAGAACAAAAAGAGATGCCAGGTAAACAGAAGCTCTCTGATAAAAGAGAAGCCCAGCCCATGGTCAGAGAAATGACATGATGGTAAGAAATAGCTGGCATGTTTTGAATACACACTATATAAACACTGTCTGAAGTTCATGGAAGTATTGAATGGAACCAACTATCTCTTTGTTAAGGGGATGAACAATATTTCATTCCAAATAACTATCAAGTGTAGCCTCCAGCCATAGAAAGCATATCTGAATAGGAAGAGATCTTAGCAGATCCAATACAGGCTTTCTACACTACTGGTCGATCTTTCTCCAAACTAATTCGTGAACAAGGAGAATGAAGGGCTGGATGTTTGTCTGAGGACAGTCATATTTTGTAACTGAAGATAAATTCTGCTGAATGAGAATACAAAGTCATAAAACATAATCAGGCTATTAGCTAGGTAAGAATTGTGAAGAAGGTACAGAGCTCCACACTGCATTCCTAGTGTTACATATGATAAGTAGAGACAATAGAAATCAGTGGGAAGAATTGGTGTGCAGTAATTTCTTTCCCTGGGCCTCCTGCAATTTGCAGAACTCTGCAGAATTTCTTGGGCTGCTTGGTCAGCTTTCTCTTTTGCTGAAATATACTTGGATTTCAATGCTAACTACCACTGCTACAAAGGGAGGGTAGTTATAAAAGGTTGATTTGCAAAAATATTTATAAATTCTGCAGCTTTCTATTTTTAGGTGTTCAATTTAAGGCTTCTGGTGGCTGCAGACATCTGTCTTGTCAGAGATTTCTCTGTGGTGCTAACAGAAGTGAAGACTTAGATTCATCATGAAATGGAAACTGGGACTTTGATTCTACAGAAAATAGAACCCAGAGGAGAATCATAAACACACACACATTTTCTTTGCATGTAAATGTCTCTATTATTCTGATGCCAAGATGATTTTTTGCCTTTTCTTTTTTATAACTTTTATGTATCCCCAGTATTCTTAGTTCTAATTCCTTAAGTCTGATAACTTAGCACAGTCCTGGGATTTTGTTAGGCCAGGAGACCAAATATCCTAAAGGCCTCGTAGGAGGAGGCTAGAAAACCCTAGACTATCTTGGGAAACCAAGATCCTCTCCAGAACATATCCTGTAAACTAGAGATTTGGGCTATCCAGGGAGGAATTCCAGCAATGGGGCAATATCACACCATTCATTCAGGCCTCCCATTGGGGCATCCTTGCGAGATTTGCTGATTTGTAAGGTCTGTAAATTGTATAGGTGATCTAGCATGTGTGTGCATTGCAGTGCATTCCACCTTGGCCAAGTGGCCCACCAGTAAGGATCCTTATTAAAATACCAAGGTAAAAAACCCCTATCCCTTAACTGTGTTCTTTTAATTTTCTAAGGCCAGGAAAAGGCATCAATTCCCAGGATTGTTCAGCAATGGAAAAAATAGGAATTTTGTTAGGGATTTCCAGTGGGATCAAGATAGAGCCTGTAGTCAGCAATAGCTTTCAGGACACAAGCAAGCCCAGAACTACAGAATCTATTTGCATGGAAAAGAGCTCTAAGATCACAAAGTCTAACAGTTAACCCAATACTGCCAACTCTACCACTTAACCATGCCCCTAATGCCATCTACACATATTCTAAATACTTTCAGGGATGGTAATTCAATAACTTTTTCTGGGCAGCCTTTTCCAGTGCTTGAAAACCCTTTCAGTGAAGGAATTTTTCCTGATCTCAAATCTAAAGCTCCTCTGGCATGACTTGAGGCAAATTCCTCTTGTCCTATTGCTTGTTACTTTGGAGAAGACACCAACCCCCACCTGACTACAACCTCTTTTCAGACAATTGTAGAGAGTGATAAGGTTCCCCTTGACCCTCCTTTTCTCCAGGCTAAACACCCCCAGCTCTCTCAGCTGCTCCTTATCACATCTGTGCTCCAGACTCTTCCTTAGCTCTGTTCCCTTCTCTGCAAACCCTCCAGCTCCTTAATGTCTTTCTTGTCATGAGGAACACAAAACTGGACACAGGATTTTAGGTGTGGCCTGACCACTGCCCACCACAAGGGGAGAGTCACTGCCTTGATCCCTCTTCCCACCCAGCTTGATGCTATCCACATCTCAGGATGCCCTCAGTCCCCTTGTTCAGATCATTAATCAAGACATGATAAGAGAAGTGGCCCCAGGACTGAGCCATGTTGCACTCCACTGATGACAGCCTCAGCTGGATGTAACTCCATTCCCCACTCTCTGGGCCTGGCCATCCAGTTTTTTACCCAGTGACAGTACACCCATCCAAGGCACCAGCAGCCAGTTTCTCCAGGGAAATGCTGTGGGAGTTGGTGTCAAAGATTTGGCCCTTCTAATTTTCTCCCTGCATAACTTCATGACATCTCTGTAGTCTTCCTGAGCTGCGAACCCCTTCTTCCAAAAGTCAGAAACTCTCCTTTTGTTCCTGAGTTACAGCCAAATCTCGGACAGTCTTCCTCACTGACTGGTCTTGTGATGCATGGGGACAGCCTGCTTCTGTGCTTTTACCGTTTCCTTCTTCAAGTATGTCCAGCTCTCCTGGACTCCTCTTCCCTTCAGGACTGCTTCCCAAGGGACTCTGTCAAACAGTGTCCTGAACAGGACAAAGTCTGCCCTCCAGAAATCCAAGTGTGTCTGTTTGTTGGATTCAGTTGTTGCTGTTCAGGCTGCAGTGAACTCCTAAGGTTTGTGTTCCCTTTCACTTAGTCTATGTTTCAGCAGCACACAGCTTAATATCTCTGCTTAACCATGTACTCGTGGTTAATGGTTCCCTATGCAGTCTGTCAATGCTCTCCTCGGTTATTTTACAATTCTGTATAATCTGGAATATCCTCTGAAGCAAAATTAAAGTTATTAGAAGCCTATTTACTCAGTGATTGTGCTAGGAGACCAAAGACTTGAAAGGGAAACTTTTTCCTTGAAGGATTATCCCAAACAACATTTTTACAAAGGTGGAGAGTGTCCCATGCACAGAGAAGAGATCATGCAAGACTGTGGACATGATTTTCTGAGCCTGAGAGAGTTTTCAGCCTGACAGTGGCTAATCTGTTCCCAAAGGAAAGTCTTTTGGGAAGCTGCTCTTTCAAGGACTGGTTTTCGTAAATAAGTTTTGGTTCGCAAAACAATGTCACACAGCTGTTCTGGATGTGGTTTTCTCTTGTTCCACCAATAAGACCAGAGAGGTGGTTCCTTTGGCCAATCATATTAACCTGTATCAAAATACCTTATTAAAAAAGTGGCAAACCCCAAAAGAAAAACTTCTACCTCATTAAAATAAAACCTCACTGTTGTGTAAAAAGTACATTCTTCTATTTCGTGTTCACTAGTGGCACAAGACTTCTGATGGAGTCTCACCAACACCGTATTTGAACAATGGAAATGGAAAAGAGGGAGAAAAACCTGCATGCATGTCCATGGGATGATCAGCATGGACCATGTGACAGGTGTATGGTGTGTTAGGTATGAAAATTACACTAGCTAGGACAAGGCTTTAGAACAGCAGAGTTTAAAAATGTGATTAGTCAGGCTACAAAGAATAAGAGGTGCTGGAATGTTCTGGAGTACATGGAAAGAATACTAAAGCACAGCAAATGGGAAAACTTCTTGGAAAAATCACCCTGCTTAAGGGACTAAACTCAGGTGTAGCTCACGAGGCAAGTAGTGTGCTTCTGCTATTAGCAAGGTACAGGGCATGGAAAATGAAATTAAGCTCAAGATGAGCTGGTAAAAACTGGAAGAACACCTTCTTGTTTTGGATCCAATCATATGGTTTATGACATGGTTGGTTTTGATCACTTTGATTTGCATGCTGCAGCTTCTCTTAAAAATCCATCACAGGATAAAAATATACTTTCTTTGCTCTTAAGTTTTCCATTTTTCCTTTCCTATAAGCTTCAAAAGAATCTTTTGCTTGTGCTATTTTGCTCATACCATACTTGAAAGCACAAAAATGTGAACTGTTTGTTTATCCTCAGGGCATGTGCTCTTTAGATTATCACAGTCAAGCTTTGTTGTTCTGCACTACAAAGTATTCAACCTTGACCTGAGAGGTTGTTTTTTCCCATTTCCCCACCCTCTGAGAAAAGGAAAAATAAAGTGAAGATGGAGAAATCATTCTGTATTCTAAGCTAGTGCTCTGTCTTGCTTTTACTAAAGCCTTTATTGTACATAAACATGTACAAGTTTTATAGTTACCTGTACCGGGTGTTATTCAATACTGAAGCTAGTCTGGAGCTGGAATCACTGTCTCAGTGTGGGTAGAAAATCAGAAATACAGACTCTTGTGGGGAATTCAGCTGTGCTCGGTGTATGACTTGGCAATACTCAGGGGAAACCTTAAAATGTACATGTAAGGAATTAATACACATATATCTTACTTCAATATGAAGGAAACCAGAGTGCTCATCTCCCTGCAGTCTGTTGGCAACTTTACCCTTACATTGAATGATGATACACAGGTGGAATTATCTTGTTCCATTAAGGATCTTTTAGAAAAACATATATAACAACAAAAGACTGCAAAGGTTTTTTCCTCCCAGACAAATATTGTACAAATCCTAAATTCTGGAGTTATTTCAAAAGAGTAAATCTGTAAAAAATACAAAATATTTTCAAATTTACTGGTATAGGGAAAAGTAATACAGTGAATTACTGCTCCAATCCCATCCCCCAGTCTGATCTGTGATACAAGATAAAAAAAGCAGACTGCAGCTCAAAACAGGAGGTGCAAAGGTGACTTCTGAAATCCCCCGATCCCAACCTAATTGTCAGACGGTCCCAAAGCATAAGTTAGAGCAGCTTCAAGCAGCAGCTTCAAGCATCATCATCTAAACATGGTTTTTGTTCTAGTCCAAAGCCCATCAGGCACCAGGCACCAATACCACAGAAGTATTCTCTGGGAAAAGAATTAATAGGTTCCAGAGCCATTTGCTTCATCAGCCTGGAAAAAGCCCTTTTTAACTCTTTGCATAACTTCAGTACTGATAGTTTTGACCATATCTTCTGAGCTGTACCACAGTGGCTGCTATTCATAATTTAACCATGTTTCTACAGTATCTTGTTAAAATATCCTCCTGATAATCCATGAGTGACTCTTTCATTAACTGAGTCTGTGAATGTTTCTGCTTTTTTGTTCTTCTGCAGAAATTTAAAAGCTTTAAACTGCCATTAATCTCAGGTCTATAGACCTCAAACTAGATCTAATAATCTTTGAAAAGTTTTCTCAGGCCCAGATAGACACTGATTTGAAACTTCTGACCAGACTGGTTAAATGACTAAAGCATAAATATATCCCAGATGTTACCATAGATGTCTGTCTTGACTAGTCATTAAACTTAGATATGCATAGATACTTGGCATCAAATTACATTTTCTCAAAATTCCTACCAGTGGAAATTTGATAGTTATGAAACCCCTTTTTTCCTGTGAATGCTGAAATGTGGCAATTGTCAGTATATAGGACCACTGGGTTTACACGGGACATTCACATATGAACACGGGACATATTTATTTGTCATGAGAGGCAGAAATATTTCCTTTATTTCCTGCAGTGACAGAAGGGCAGATGGGACAAATGGGCTGAATTCTGATCACATGAGGTCACAGCTTGTAGGAATGAGTACATGGGTGTAAAAATTACACAGGGCTAAAAAGAGTCCGCAATGAATCTTCTTCTAAATTAAGACTTTTGTTGACCCTTGCATTTTAGAATGAGTCAAAGGTAGTTGGAAACTCTATTAGTACAAAATGTAGAAGTTAAATTATTTCGTGCTTGTAGGTTTCTTTGATAAAAGGAACTTTCCTAGTTGCAATAAAAACCCCAAAACCAACCCCATCTCTATTTATACTTTTGCTATTCCATCTTCTCCAAGAGGACCAATCCTTCAGCGCCACATAATCAGATAGATGGCAGCTGGGCACCACTGTGCTCAATAGTCAAACCCATTAGATATGGAAAAAAAAAAGAAACTGTGTCAAGGAAATCTCCATCAGCTATGCCTTGTATATTAAAACCAGACACCCCAAAGTGTGCTACTTTTGAATTCTTGTAGGGTTACAGGCCTCCAAAACAAATCACCCAAGAGCATGTATTGGAAATAATCACGGTCTTTTAAAGTGACAGATTAAAATCTCTATTAACAAAGTTCTTCTTCTTTCCTTAAACAATCTGTAAGCAATTCCACTCACTCTTGCAGTGAAGGTTTTAGATGTTCTTCTGAATAGCATCCAGGAGGCCCCTAAACCAGCCTGCCTCAGACTGATTCTGGTCTTGCATGAGCAAAAAATAAATATAAGTATACTGTATCAGAGGTACTTTAGTGCAGATCCAAAATTAGGCTCCAGCTGCAGACCTGTGTATTTTTATGCTAAGAAAGCCTAAGTTGGGCATGCAGAAGAGCTGTGCTGGAGGGGGCCAGGAAAGATTCCTATTTGGGTACAGTAACGCAGCCACACAATCCAGTTTCTACAGACTATTCTACTTACGCCTCTGATGTTTGTCTCAATGCTTTCAACATGCCAAGACAACATTGGGGACACAAAACCAGGAGTGCAAAGGCAAATATCATGTCTCACTAAGCCATCCATGAATGACCCTAGATACATGCCTCCAAAAAATTTGATATCTCTTTATACAGATCTGCCTCTTTTTGTGGTTATGTGGAGTACTCTGAAGTGAGGGAAAGGTCCTTCTTGGCTGTAAACATGTATGAGACCATACCCAGACACTGCTTGAGAGAAAAGGTCGAATTATGTCTCTGCAGAAAACACCTAGAAAAGTCCTCATCAGCTGCAGTGGCCGCAGGCCCAGCCATGTGTGTACTGTCCTCACCCCAAACAAAAAACATGGCTCATGCCTGTGGTACTGGCCCAGCAACAAACTGCTCAAAGAATGGAAGAACAAATCTGGGGGAAATTATTCTTCAGTATAATTTCAGTTGAAAGAAAATATTTCTCAAACTGGGCAAACAGTAACTCACAATCAGGACTTGAAGACACCATGATTAATTCTGTCTTTCTGAGTTCCCCAACAACTGCTCCAGGAAGTACAAATTACTTTTTTATTTGTAATGGACTAACTCTGAAACATGATGATGGCAGTCAAAAAAGAAAAGTTTAGTATTTCATTACCTGATAGCACTAGCAAAATATTTAGCCCAATATATCTATCCATAAGTCCCATACAATCTCTCCCCACATGTGAAATCCATGTGTCACAGTCCTCAACTCGGTTCTGCACTGACTTTGTACATGACATTTTGTCTGACACAATTATGCAATTTCAAGCCAGAAAACCAGTTAGATTTGCCCTACAATGCTGCAGATGGAAAATAGAGACAATGGAGAAGACAATATGAGAGACACTGAATTTCACAGCAGAAGAAAAATGATGGTGTGGCCCCTGTTCTGACTACATTATTCATTTTCATATTTAATTAATAAAAAACTTTATCTAATTTCCACAAGGTTTCCAGCCTCTTGCAATAAAATACAGACCCAGAATCTTGACATCCTCCTGCAAAATTCTGGCTGAGCTGGGTACTTAAAAGTAAAAATATTCATTCATTTTAAAGGGAAAGCCCAAAGCCCTGATCACACTAGATCTTTAATGTTTACACTATTGTAAACAATTTTGGACACCAGTTTTGAAGAAGAAAGTGCCTGTCTTGTCTACCAACATCTTTTGAAAAGCGCCAGGTTTTGACCAATATGTAAGACTAATGTAAATCAGAAGCAATCCCCTTGAAGTTAATAGAGATCAGATTCCAGGCTTATATGCTTTTGCACACTGAATTTAACTATCTGTCATGCCTGCGAGGTTACAGCACCGACCTAAAAGAAGGTATGGTGTAAGATCAATGTTAAGGAGAGGGTTTCATTTAAAAGACCATCTTTTCCCATCAGACATGATAGGAGATTTATTATTCCAATATTATTGTTGAAACTAGGAGCGAGAAAAAAAATAAACAGGAACAAATATTTTCATTTTATGACTGTGAACAACATTTCATACTGTAAACATATCTTGGTCTATAACATTTACCCACTAAAAAAAATAATTTCAATACAGTCCTTATTGCTAGCTCGGCAGAGTCTCTCCAGAACATTGTGTTAATGATTAATATGAAGTCAGTGGAATTCCACAGTTGCTGAGAGTCTTGTGCCCAAGAATGAACTGCATTGCTAAATCAGCAAAGACAGTTGTCAAGGTAACCTCTATGTAATCTATTTAACTGGCTCCCAAAACACCAATCAAGGTCAGATAACGCACTCAAGCACCATATGAACACACTCATACGGCATAAAGCTTTGTATCAAGACAGCAGGGAGGAAAAAACCTCATTAGGAAGCAGGGAAAAAAAAATAAATTCAGTTTTGAGAAGTGTTAATTGGGATTGCAGTTAGCTTTGTGGGGAAAGCATGCTGCTCATCTGAATATGTTTTATCTATAGTAGAAGTAATTTCAGTCCAGTTCAGTTTGAATGGTAATATCCTTCTACAAGTGTTTAAAAAAAAAAGACAAAAACAACCCACCCAAAAAGTAAAAACAGCCACATATAAATTATTAATTTCATTTATTGTTTTATTAATGCATGTCTGGCATCTGCATTCTGATACAGAATTCTCATTTTGTTTTCTCTGCAATAGATTATTGTGTTACTTAACAACAAATAAAATGCCAGCAGCATCTCAGGGCTGGGGATACAGCTCCCCACACAACACAATTCCACAGGTTCTGCTCCCCTGAGGCCTCTCTCCTCCTGTGGAAACTTTCCAGTCAATTCTGAAAAGGAGAAGGATCTGTTTGGAGTTACAATCTGATGGGTATCCAGAATTTTCAGTTTTATTTACTTGCTGTGAATTCAGATCTCTATGGCCTAACAAGGGCTGGCAAGAGTCACTGGGGTCTGAACTGATTTTTATTCCAACAATTGCTGCGCATACAAATCAACATCCTTTGCTTGATATTTACTGCTTTGCTCAACATTTACTGCTTAGCTCATCCTGGAAGCAAAGGACAGTAAGCATTATGAGAATTAAACAGGTTTTCTGTTTTCCTTGGAGCCTCCATACCCTTGTTTTCTGCTGAGAAGCTACAGTACACCACAACGTCTCTTACAGCCTCTACTTCCTCAATGAATCTCAGCAAATATCCCTATGCTGCTTCAGTAAAAGTACATACCAGGGGAGCTATTTCCTTCCTTCAGTTACACACTGTCAGTATCATGGAGCTGTGCTAATTCAGGACTCTGCTCCTGTTCCACAAAGATGCCAAAAGGTCTTGCTGTGGAAATGAAGAGCTAAAATTAACAGCTCCAAGACTGCAGAAAGCAATCACAGTAAAGACTATATAACATCTGTGTGTTTAGACAATATCTGTGGCCAATGCCATTCATATATAATAAAAATTCTTCATTAAGGGAAAAAGGACTGCATACATCATATGTGTACATCATACATCATATGCCTCAGCTGTGATCCTGAGAATCAAGAATCACCAGCACCTCTGCTTAAGTTCCAGACATTTAGCATTTCTCAGTGTTTCCTCCTTTGTAACAGTGTGTGAGATCTGTATGCCTTTCTGGGATCAGTGCAGGATCCAAGGGCTATAAAATCATGTACTAGATTAGGAAACAAGGAAGACAACTGCACATTCTAGTCATCCCCAGTGTGGGAGGGTGCGATGGTGCTACAAGCTGCTGCTTATCACATTGCTGCTGAAGGCAACCACGTAGGCAGAACTCACAGCCTTCACAGATCTACCCTAGGACTGCTCTGGATCCACTAAGCTGGGAATAACAAAGCTGCTAAGCTGCATCCAACTTAATTGAGAAAGTCAAGCTTCAGGAGAAGACAAACTATGTTGCCTGTCACAGCACCTCACCTTACAGATGTAGGGCAGATGTGCACACACAGGCACCCACATGGTGCACTCACACATACCACACATGGTTGGGTTCCATCTCAGGGAAACAAGACTACAGGCTGGGAAGCACCTAAATGTCGTCTGGATGTGCAGACAGGATAGATGGAGCATGAACAATTTCATATGAGCACCTTAAGGATCCAAATATTATTCACAACATATTTTGTTAAAATAACCATCACCATAAAACCTGAACACATTACCAATACTCAGGAATTCACCACAGACCTATTAGATACAAAAAGCTATGGACTTCCATGAAGAAGCTAATGAAGATGTAGACTAAAAATGACTTGATCATTGTCAACAGGATGCACATGGCAGAGTCACAGGCGGATGCCAAGAAACCCCTAAACCCCAGCCCAGATGAAGCATTATGGTCCCTGTCTTAAAAAAAACAAAACAATTGAGTGCTCTGAGCACCCACAAAACCTATTGATTTCAGATTTCATCCAAAATTTGGCACTTATCAGGTGTGTTAGCATAAATGGAAGGAGCTTGTATATCTTTCCAAGCTCTAGAAACTGTAGCTGATTTCAAGAAAAAGTTAGAAGGTTGTCTCTGGGTTTTGACATGTCAGACACAGAGACACCGACAGCTAATGAAGCTCTGAGACAATTACAGTGACTCTCCTGTGATGAAGTGAAATCCACTCCTGCATTGCTGGGCACCAGTGTAATGGAAGTTGGACTATTCATAGCATATCCCTTTTTGTGCCACTACAGACACTGATCTGATGGTGCAGATGAAGAGGAAAGAGGATAAAAATTGAATGCTCATTTCTTAGACTGTTGATGTCAGAGATGCTGTATCCAGTCAATCAACGTAAGAGTGTTTCTTTTCCAGGCAAATACATGATAAGCCAAGTTTGAAACTAATGGGACTGTAAATATAAATATTTGTTGCCATGCCTAAAGCAATTTGATATTTCAGCCCTCAAAAAGTGGTTCTGGATTCACAATGACTTCAGCTCTTACATGCCTTTGAACGTGGATCTAGGTTACTTTTGAATTAATTTTTTTACATGAACAGAACTAATTTAATTTTCAATCAATAATCTGGCACTCTGCCTTTTGTGTGTGTATGTGTAGGCTTTGTGTTTTCTTTATTAATTTATTATTAT
>VWYI01018069.1:0-11976 GCA_013399455.1 Anthoscopus minutus
AATGACAGTGAAGAAGCTTTTGAATGTAAGTAGTACATATAAGCCCTAGTGGTTGTTGAAATTCTTATATGTGGAGTAAAGTAAATTATAGAAAACTTTCACAGTAATTATATGCTTTAAGGGATTCTAAGTTCATTACATCCACTCAACAGATCTGGTCAACTTTCTAAACAATTCATTGAGGACATCTGGGTTAAAAATAAATTATAATATTTCTCAAAGGATACTGTAAAACTGAATTCAGGTAAAACAAGACAAAATGATCAAGAGAATGAAAGATCTGTGACAAATACACCGAATAGATTTTTAGTGTTACAAATATGTATTTCAGAATTCTTTTGGTTGTCCAAAATTGAACTTTAAAAATATGAAATAGTTATTGTTATAGAAGATAAATTTCTTTGAGTATCTAATGAAGAAGGGCATTTCATTGAATTAAATTATGAGAATTAAAATTGATTTAATCTCATTCAATGAGTGATAACTGTGTTATTGCATAAATGTTTGGCAGAATTTAGAAGGAAATTGGATGTTTATATTCTGAGTAGTCTTTAGGTATAAAATTAATAGTAACTCTTGAAATATTATTAGTACTTGCATTTTAGTCATTTTTATCTGCTTCAAAATAAACTTTGTAGACCAATAATTGATTGTGAATAGCTATTCTCATGTTCATGTTATTTGCCTTGTGGAGACAGCACAACTGTAACATATTCTATTTTGTTGTGCAGAATTGAGAAACTGATCAGTTTAAATTTCTACTGGAAAGCAATATTGGAAGTTACTTTTCTCATGGAGATACAGCTGGGGTCAGAAATTGTCCTACAGACCATAACTTGATACTGATGATTTGTAAACTATGGAGACAGATTTCATCTACTGCCACAAAATACTGCCTCATAGGGGAAAAAAATCAGTTGAAATATGTAAAGTTTTTTCCCATAAACCCCCCACTTTTCTTCTCCAATATGCTCATTTCGGTTATCCCAGACAGCTCTTTGTTTCTTCAGTTGCAGTTAACTCTCAACTATTTTAGAATTGAGTGTTAGTAGCTCAGGCCTTCTGAACATGATTGTACTGCCTCCAGAAGAAAATCTGATCCATAAGCAGAACAGCTCAAAAACATTAACTAAGTTATTACCTTTAACACTTGAACCACCTCTGTGCAGAAGCTTTCAAAAGTGGAAGCTCTCTGAGGTGCAGTGCAGAGCATTAGTATTACCTCTTACTCAGTATTGGTTTCATTAGTTTTGAGCCTAGGCTGACTATTGACTATATCCTGGTATGTTTCCTATTCTCAATAAACTGGGGTTGTGGAAAGAATTTGTCAATTCTGTTCCAGTTCTGTCTGAATGCTTGGAGCCATTTTGCTCAGAAACAACCCCCTATACAATCATACCTCTCTAAACTGCAGGAGGCTTTAGTAGAGACTCAGAGATGTCAGGGCTGTTATATGCAAGTTCACATGAATAATAAACTCTTCTAGTCTAGAATGTAATGTTTTGGAGCCATTTTGATCTTCATAGCAAAGTCTGTGTTAGACATCTCTTTGCTTTCCTGCTACCTTAGATAATGGAGAGTTGGCTGATTTCATGGATTAAATTACCTCCTTTACATCTTAGCACTCTTTGCTCTTCAGGACTGTATTTGAAAACAAAGATATCTCCATTCTCCTCTACACACACACACTTTATTTCCACCAAGTTTCTGGTTTTGTATAGAACATTTATCCCAGTTTTTCAACATTCAGTTGTGCAAGGCTTTTTGGTCCTGACTGAAAACTGATTTTAATAACTTTCTGTGGTATATACTTGCTGCCTGGCCCAGGATTGTGACCCAGCTTTTTCCTTTACACTGAATCTCCTGCAATATATATCAAGACAAAATTTTAGTTGTCTTGGCAAAACAGAATATCTTTAAGTAACTAGGTTACCAAGTCTCATTGGAACTCACTGTGTTAGATGGGCAAAGTAATCACTGAATTGGAACATGGACACCCAATAATAGTCAGAATTCAGACAACCTTAGTGTTCTCTTATGAAAGGATGCAACTTATTTTAATTTGTTCTACTTTCCTGACTTTGTATAAAATGACAAATGCCCTGTAAATTTTTATTTTTAAATGTTTGCTCATCTTTCCCAGTTTTAGGTACTTTTTTCATGTAATTCAAAAGAAATTGTCAGAATAATGCCATAACAGATTTTTATATGATAGTTTTAGAGTGTTTGCTTGCTTTACAGAGCATCTATATGATAGTGTTTAACTTGCAAATGTATAATTTTGAGCTATTAAAAGTAGAATTTCTGTCCTTATAATGAAAATGCATTTTATTTCTAGATTCTCGTAAAAGACATAAAAAGGATAGAGATGAAGCTTGGGAGTATGAAGAACATGATAGAAGAAGTTCTGGTGACCATAGGAGAAGTGGTTATTGTCATGAAGGAAGGAGGACTTCTGGTGGTGGTCGTTATCGTAATCGCAGTCCCAATGACTCTGAGATGGATGATTATTCTCTTCTTCCTAGCCTCAGTGAGGGTAACTGATTTAAAAAAAATAATTCCTTCCATAATACTAGTGCATTTTTAAAGGATATGTTAAACATTTCACAATAAACATCTTTACATGCAATATTGAATATAAGCATAAAAAGTGTAAACAATCCTTTATTCTCTTAATTAGTTGCTAGAAAAATGAAGAAAAAAGAAAAACAAAAGAAGAGGAAAGCTTATGAACCTAAACTAACACCTGAAGGTAATTTAAAAATATTTATTTTATATCATTTGTATTTTCTGATTTGTATATAAAATAATTATATATACATTTCTTTTTCAACAGAAATGATGGATTCTTCTACTTTCAAAAGATTTTCTGCTTCAATAGAGAATATTTTGGAAAATTTAGAAGACATGGATTTTACAGCTTTTGGTAATATGGCAAAAATTTTCAAAATGCTTCCCCCAATTAAAAACACAAGAAAAGAATTTGCATCTCTGTATTTTCAAACTTCCTTCTTTGTGATTTAATAGCTTGTGAAACACACTGCAGTATACTGCATTTATATGACTTCTACCTTCAATGGAGGCCTTTACCTTTCCAATTTCATTTGCTACTACAGGAAGAATATCCTCCTTCCTCCCTGCAGAATCCATAAAGGGACATAAATCACAATAAGACAAATAATAGTCCCTTGGACTGGAAAGGATACCTCTTTGGGACATCATTAGGGTATCTTCTGTCAAATGTATCTTTTTAAAGAATGATAACGTAAGATGGCTGGATGCCAAGCACCCACCAAAGCCTCTCTCTCACTCCCCTCCACAACTGGACAGGGGAGAGAAAATTTAACAAAGGGTTCATGGGTTGAGATAATGACCGGGAGAGATCATTCATCACATACCATCACAGGTAAAACAGCCTTAAATTAGAGATATTAATTGAATTTATTGCTAACAAAATCAGAGCAGAATAATGAGAAGCAAAATAAGACCTTAAAAACACCTTCCCCCACTTTCTCAGCTCTGCCTCCTCCCTCCCAGTGGCACAGGGAAACAGGAATGGGGTTTATGGTCAGTTCATTGCTCATTGTTCCTGCCACTGCTCAGGGAGAGAAGTTGGAGTCCTTCCCCTGCTCCAGCATGGGGTCCCTCCCATGGGAAACAGTTCTCCATGAACTTGTCTAACATGGGTCCTTCCCAAGGGCTACAGTTCTCCACAAACTGCTGCAACATGGATCACTCTTCTACAGGGTCGGTTTCAGGCATAGCCTGCTCAAGTGTGGGTCCCTCACAGAGTCACAAGTCCTACCAGGAAACCTGCTCCAGTGTGATCTCCTCTCCCCACAGGTCCACAGGTCCCTGTCAGGACTCTGCTCTAGCACAGGCATCTCATGGGGTCACAGCCTCCTCTCAGGCATCCCCCTGCTCCAGCATGGGCTCCTACACAGGCTGCAGGTGGATCTCTGCATCCCTGTGGCCTTCCCTGGGCTGCAAGGGTACAGCGGCCTCACCATGGTCTTCCTCCATGGGCTGCAGGGGAATCTCAGCTCTGGCAGCTGGACCACTTCCTGTCCCTCCTTCTGCACTGACCTTGGTGTCTACAGAGTTGTTCCTCTCACATATTCTCACCCCACTCTTCTCTGGCTCCAATTACATCTGTGCAGTAACTTTTTTTTGTTCTTAACTACATTATCCCTGAGGCATCACTGCCATCTCTGATTGACCCAGCCTTGACCAGTGGCAAGTCCATCCTGGAACTGGCTGGCATTGGCTCTGTTAGTCATGGGGGAAGCTTCCAGCAGCTTCTCACAGAAGCCTGTCCTGTAGTTCCCCCACTACCAAAATCTGGACATACATACCAAATACACCAGTAATTTCTGGGGCACATAATTTTGCATCTGTTGTGGCCTTTCGCCCAACAGAGACTAATTATTCAATTCAGCAGCAGAGTGCTTATTCTCTTATGGATGGGGCACTGAATCACTATATGCTCCTTATCCATTTCAGTAGAAACTAAGTCAGTTTAGCATAAGTGTTTGATAAATTAGTTCAGGTTGACCAACATGACTTTATTTTGAAATGGATAACAGATCATTCATTACTTTTTTAGAATTAGAACAAAGGGAGCAACATAATAAGCAAATTGCTACAGCTATAGTGTCTACAACCTTTGATTAAAAATATTTTTAATCTATGACTTTCAGTCATATTTAACAAGTAGTCATTTTAACACTACCAAAAGTTGTCATCATCAGTCTTCATTAGATGGACCTATGATATGCTAGCTATTTGGAAAATGAATTCTTTTTCTTCAGTTGGCTTTTTCATATTGACTGTAAAATACTGGTTTCCTTGAAGTCTTATTAGAAATGTGATTGTTAATTTTTAATTAATTTCTTTTAAGGTGATGATGATGAGATTCCACAAGAACTGCTACTGGGAAAGCATCAGCTTAGTGAGTTGGGTAGTGAATCTGCAAAAATCAAAGCAATGGGCATTATGGACAAGGTACATATTCATAGTATTTAACTTTTTTTGAACATTTAATTTTGTTAAACATACAAAAATTTGTGCCCCCTCTAATATTTCACCCTCTTCAGGTGTATCTGTGACAAATACTGTGAACAGTTGTGCTTCTGCTGAAGTGCTTAAAAAGTTATCACATCTTAACTGTTAGTCTCTGAAGCAAAGACATTTTTGTTAAATGGTCCTCTGTTAGGGCTGACTCAGAGCACTATATGCCAGTAGGTAACACATGCCTGAGCAGTAAAATCTAATAATTAATCTACTTTTACAATAGCACATAATTTGCTCCTTACAGCTACTGTTGAGAAACCACAGTAAAACAGAACCTGCTGGCAAAGTAAAAAAATCCACCCTTGCTGATATATGCCATTAGTGCAATGTAAATATCTGATGTCCATCCAGCATCACACTGAGCTGCCCACTACCTTCCTCTCTCCTAAGAGTCCTTTCAAACTTAAGAGAATTAATGTTCAAGCTGATAATAAGATGAATTTTTTGTAGACTGCATATTGTGATTTCTTTGCCATACTCTTCCCAACTTCTATTCAAGGGAACTTTCTGTTGGCACAAACTGTTAGTATCATACCTTTAGAAACAGTATTCTTGCTTTCTTTATCTTCCTAGAACTACTGGCTTTTGGAAGTCTTGTGTTAAATTCTTACTCTACCTCCTCATGACCATTTATTATGTTTATGAAGTGTCTGTGAAGCCACTTATACAAGTCACTCTGAAGGGTTTTCTTTAGTCTGATTTAGATGTTCTTAGTGGCTCTTTCTTTGTTCTCTCTACCTTCCTTTGTAGCATGATATTAGCCTGAGTGTTTCTGTTTCCTGATAGTTTTCACCCTTAACCTTTGTTACCTGTTTTTTTCACATACATACTTACATGTATGCATAAAATCAGAATTTTGTTGCTTCTAAAGGTGAGCAACAATAGTATCTGGATGAATGAAACCGATTCTCCTGGAGTTTAGCATATTATACAGATTATTTAATTACAATTCTGTAGAACATCAGCAAGTGAATTTGGGTTACTTTTTTCAACATGCTAGTTTTTTAAAATTAACTCAGTTATTGAGAATATGTTTCCTTTTTATTAGAATTCAAGTATCAGGGAATTTTAATTCTGCTTGTCCATAGAACTTTGATTTTGTCTTAAAGATCTATATAGTCAGCTAGAATTTGGGATTGATACTCAGATTTAGTAAATTTCTGTTTCTAGAAGCAAATGCAAAAACATATAACTATACAACATTAATTACAGTTATGCAATTTAAAATACATTATGTATTTTTCTGGTTGAAAATGAAATTTGATTGCAATCTTGGAACATATTTTCACTAGTTTAATTCTATTAACAGCATTCTAAATCATGTTGTGTCAGAAACCTGATGAATCAAGATCCAATACTTAAATTGGACTTTTTATTCCGCAATTTGGAAGCCTTTATGTTCCTACAGTTGTTTGATGTGTTTTGTTTCTTGTTTTAGCTCTCAACAGATAAAACAGTAAAAGTCTTGAATATTTTGGAGAAGAATATTCAAGATGGATCAAAGCTTTCCACATTGCTTAACCATGTGAGTTTTCAAATTGCATCATTTCACACCATTGTATAGAATAGGGTTTTCTTCACTTGAATCCCATATAGTGATAGTTTCAAATTCTGTGTGTGTCTGTGCAAAGAATTCCTGATTTTAAATGTATATGCTTAAAAGATTGCCAAATTTTAAGATTTGAAGCAAAATTCTATTGTTTATATTATTTCAGTATGTTTTACTATAGTAAACATGTATTCGGAGCAATTAGGTTACCTTTGGACTTAATTTTAAATATTATAGTTTCATCCTGAAATATTCATGGTAACTGGTGTAACTTGCACTACTGGGAATTTTTTTTCTACTTTTCTATGTGTCTGTAAAACATTCCTTCCACAGTAGAAGAAATAGAACAG
The DNA here is from genome assembly GCA_013399455.1 of Anthoscopus minutus. NCBI lineage: Eukaryota > Metazoa > Chordata > Aves > Passeriformes > Paridae > Anthoscopus > Anthoscopus minutus. The sequence goes on from VWYI01018069.1 coordinate 6,973, forward strand.
CCTATGCTTTTATACAGGCAAGAAAGATTATTTTTCTCTGTACCAGAGAAGTTATTAAAAATGCCACCTGGTTTTGCTATTAATAATATTATTACAATATTTCAGTAGTGTTATGTGGTCATAATTAACCTCATGTATGTTTTATAACTTGTGCAAACACAGAAATATAGAGATTCCATACACTGTTCTAAATCTAAATCACAGAATCACAGAACATGCTGCGTTGGAAGGGATCCCCAAGGATGATTGATTCCTTATATAGCCATATTTGATAAGACATGTTTTAAACCCATTGATATAGATGAGTTGGTCTCTGGAGAAAGTTGTATTCTCATGAGTTTTGTATCACTTAACAGTCTTTTTGTGCAAGAATTGTCTCTAGTGCCAAAATTAAACTGATCAAAGCAGCAACTGGTATGTATAGGCCACTGAAGAAAACACCAGATGAATGAGTTTAGATTTTAAGGTACATCATTATTAAGTAGAAAATGTGACAGTCTTCCTCCATACTGCTTCCCAATGGTACACAGAAAGCTTCTTTGTGTTTTACCAGAAGAACACAGTGATATATTGAAGATCTGTAACTTAGGGTTACAAAGCTTTTGCTAGTAAAACAAACATTTGCTGATTTCTAAACTAAACTATTTTTGTATCTTAAAGGTAATACTGCATTTTGTATGTGTGTATATAATTATGTTAAAATAATGTTATCTTTTACTTGGTAAGGAAAAAAAATTTAACTTCTTGTTCACACTATCTTGTTTTCTATCACCTGTTACAGAACAATGACACTGAAGATGAAGAGAGATTATGGAGAGATCTTATTATGGAGAGAGTGACAAAGTCTGCTGATGCTTGTCTTACTGCTATCAATATTATGACATCACCAAATATGCCTAAAGCTGTATATATTGAAGATGTAATAGAAAGAGTTATTCAATACACAAAATTTCATTTGCAGAACACTCTCTATCCTCAGTATGATCCTGTGTATAGAGTGGATCCTCATGGTGGTTAGTATGCTATAAGTTTTGCATTTTGTTGTCATATGTATATCTTGAGGTGTGGATATTCAAGAATGATTTTAAGAATCTTGGATCCAGAATTCAAAACAATTATGAATATTTATGAAATTCTTGCTTTCCAGCTGATTTTACTAAATAGTTTTTCTTTTGTAAGAAATTTCATTTACAAAACTGTAGTCATGGACTTGTTTTGGAGATATTTTTTGAAGAAGATTATCGTCTTTCTAATATCTGATGTGAAATATTGAAAAAAATTAAGATATTTTTTATTTTCTAGGTGGTATTTTAAGTTCGAAAGCAAAACGTGCCAAGTGTTCCACCCACAAGCAAAGAGTTATAGTGATGTTATATAACAAAGTTTGTGACATTGTCAGCAGTTTGTCAGAGTTGCTAGAGATACAGCTTCTCACTGATACAACTATTCTTCAAGTAAGTTTTATCAGAAAAATTTTTGTCTGAGAATTTTTTTCTTTTTCCAGAGAGACTGTAAAGTGTAATTGTCTCAGTGACATGAAATATGAAACCAGTACAAACTTTTGAATTATTAACAGCAGTGACTAGTTTGTTCTGTAGTAATGTTCACATCTTAAATGTCTTTATTGTACACTTAAGAAAAGTTTAATCTGATTGTATTAAAATATCCTTTAATAACTTTATTTGTAAACCATATGAATGCATGTTGTTGAATACCTTACCTAATGAATGAATAATCTACTTGTGAAAATGCATAAATATCAGTTTGATAGTCAAATATACTTACAATAACTTCTTTCTGTTGATAGATATCATCTATGGGAATAACACCTTTCTTTGTAGAAAATGTTAGTGAACTACAGCTATGTGCCATCAAATTAGTGACTGCAGTAAGTAATTTTTGATTTGCAGTAGTTTCATGTTCTTCTGAGAGTTATTAGGGCATTTACATAGGCTGTATTTTTGCTGGTAGAGAATTGGAGCTTAGAACTAGTTTTATTCTTGCATGTTTTTACAGTTTGGTATCATAATCTAGGAACAATATTAAAGATACTTGAGCTCATCCCATCTGCAGAGTACTCTGTAGGAAGAAATAGCCTACTTAAGCCAAGGAATTTACTTAATTTTGGTTATGTTGTTTAAAGTGTACACATATCCCTTCCTCTTACCTGTTCTTTCTTGTCTTAAGAAATCTTAACAATGTGTTTTTTCTTATCTCCTTTGTTAAGATTAGTGTTCATGCAATGGTATAAGCCATAGAACTAGTAGGAGAGTTCTATATAATATAACTATATAACAAGTCCTTTTCCTCATAAGAGGTGACTATGTGAAAAATTCATGGGGCAGATAAAATATTTTTTCAGGAAAACTGCAGTGCAACACAGATGTGTTTGTTCAAGTGAAAGTTTTTCATCTTTGTAAGGATTATGTACTCCAGTATTTATAAAAGTAATTCTGCCTGAACAAAAGGAGAGGCAAACTCTACAATCCTGACCCCATAAACTGAATTATTATTTCATGTTGGGCAAACATCAAAGCTTAGTTTTCTCAAATGTGCTCTAAAACTATACATGTGGTCATGTGGTCACATTTAATATATGCTACCATAGACTTTTGCTCTATACTGGAGTCTGATAGCTTAGCCTTAGACTGTTTGACTTCCAGTGTATTGTACTATTGGCAGAAAAAATTAAAATACATGGTCTTTTTAAGAGCTAATACACATTTATGCCATTTGAAGATTTTAAAAAAGCTATATTTGAAAAAAATTTTATGTATCTTATGCTTGCATTGAGAAAACAAAGCAATGCATTTAAAACAAGGTATGCATTAAATATAATTTATTTAAATGTCATGTAAAGAGTATGTTTCTATATATAATTTTAAAAATCTATTTAACAAGTAATATTTTATGTAACAATAGATAGTTTTGTAATAATTCTGTTTCTGTTAAATAGGTGTTCTCCAGATATGAAAAACATAGACAGTTAATACTAGAAGAAATTTTCACTTCCCTCGCAAGACTACCAACCAGCAAGAGGAGTTTGAGAAATTTCAGGTAAATTCTGACATAGATTGATAATTTGTAGTCAGCAACATTTACAGTTTTTTTAGATGTAGGATTTTAGGCTTCAGTATTAACTTGTTTAAAAATATATGACTCCATGAGCTATGTTTTGTTAAAGGTTAATATTTCAAAACCTCTACAGTGAGACCAGAATTGTCTGACAAATGTATTTTGTAATAATCACTTTCTTATGCCATCATATTTAAGCCTGCTTCCAAAATGTCTTGGTTTGAAAGACAAGTGTCTGCCAAGGAAGGTGGGATGGGATGGAATGGAGAATATGGCCCCTTTCCCTCTGAATTATTATAACTTTGAAATTAAGGGGCTTTCAGGCAAAGACATGGGAAAAGGAATAACAGTTCTTTACTAGTATGTATATGTATAACAAGGCAAACAAACAAACAACAACAATGGTAACAATAACAAACAAGAACAGAAAACCCAATAAACAGTCTCTTCCCACTCTAAGCACTTTCCCCGTTGGTGTAGTTATGGTCACAGCCGGCAGGGGCGCTGGCAGGCTCCCAGCCGGGCACGGCAGGTGCGATGATTCCCCTGCGGCTGTAGGGGGCGCTCCGGAGCGAGCTTGGAGACTACGCGGTTAAATGGCGGCTTGACCGAGACGGGAAGGGATGGGAAGGGGGCTTGCTTTACAAACCCCTCAGGGGCAGTCAATCCCGGTGCCCCAGCAAGATTCTTAGTACCAGCAAGTTGGAACGGCAGGAACGAGCAGAATCCCGAGGTGGTAGATGAGATGTATCAGAAACTCCGCAGCTGTAGCTGGAAACGCAGGACGTCTCGACAGGCAAGGGGTGCAGGGCTACAGTGTAGCAAAAAACGCAAAGCAATGCCAAAGAAACGGCAGGGGGCTGGGCAGCAACAGCCCGGCTCCTGAACACAGCAGGCTCCCTGGGAGTGGAAAGGGGCTCGGGGATCCTGGGTTTTCCCCTGAGGCACGCGAGCAGATGGTGCAGGGTCCTTTGTTTGGTGAAGTAGGGTCTTAATGAGGTCCCAGTGCAATGGCCATTCTTAGGAGCAGAGCTCCACTCACGGTAGAAGAAAGGCAGCAGGAGACGGAACCTCGCAGTGGTGATGAATTCTCCTCACAACGACCACAGCCTTTCTCCCCTCCAAATGCCAAGAGCACAAGAGAGATAGAAGCTACACCTAACCACTTTTCCCCAGCCCAATTCTAGAGGTATCTCTGCCCTTCCCAGAGAAACCCCCAGGTAAAAAGAGAGTACCCAGCTGGACCCCTCCCCTGATATGTGGCCTCTTATTTTGTCTCTTTTAAGTACACGGTCGTTATTGTCTCCTAGCAACACATATGGGGAAAAATTCTTTTCGAGAAAGAAACAAAAGAAAGAATCTTAAACTTCAACACAAAACAATTGCAAAATCTTATCTGTCTCACTAAGTATGTAAATGACTGTAATGTTATTATGAATTCAAAGGTTTTTTCTTGGAATATTCTTTAGTTCTGTTTATAGGTATTCTTATATAATGTCATTGCTAAAGCTTAATAGGAAAATTCTGCCTGAATTTCTTTGAGGACATGCTCAGAGCACTCTTTCCATGAAATCAATCTAATATTCTTTTGAATCTCATGTAGAAACAGTTACTCAGTTCACTTTAACTGTCTTTTAAGTGCTTCAGCTGGATTTCAGTGCATCTTCTGAATAATAGTATAGTTTCAGCTTAAATTAGAGAAAGAATCTGACCTGGACTTGATTTTAGTTAAAATTGAGATTGGACAGTGCAAATTATTCTAAAACATTTGTTTTTAGTGTTGATTTTGTTCCTTGCTTCTATCTTTTCCCTGGAGATAGACAAGTTGTCAATTAAATAGATTGTCTGATCCAGGGTGGATGAACAGTGTTATAAATATATAATATTGGCTTTGTTATAAGTAGATATTAAAAAAATGGGTCCCGAAAA
>VWYI01018070.1:1891-80400 GCA_013399455.1 Anthoscopus minutus
CTGCCCTCAGGCCACTGTCACCCAAACCACTGATAGAAAGTATATACAAAACTACACTTGTAATACCCAAGACCCTGTAAGGAGGTGTGAAATTCAGCTATGTAATAAACTCACTACATATCTAAAAAACCTACTCCACTCAAGCTTCATGGCTCTTTAAAACCTTTGAGGAAATCTCCGAGGAAGGCTTTTATTCTTTCAAGATATGATAGATTATTTCTAATTCTTTCTTAATTTGTAACTCTGCTAGCAGCAGGCAGCATTTTGACTTGGTACAAGACAACCACCACTGCCATTGTACTATTAAAAGGCCAATAAACAGTGAAGTAATTATGGCAAAGATCCTCTGCCTCCAGGAATTAATTCCATTCTCCCCTTCAATCTCTCATCTCAGAGGTCAGTGTCAAGAAATCCTTTCTAAAGAGTTTCCCAATAATCAGCCTAGCAGAAGGCTAGATCTGTGTAGTTTTGTGCCTCTTTAGAGCCAGAACTAAATGTATTTTCTTACCAAGTCTCTGCAAACACCTACACAGAATTTCACAGCTTGCAAATGTCTCAGTGCCAGAAGTCAAGTGACAGAACGCTTAAAGCAGAGTTTCTGGCCCTGGGACCATGTCCACACCAAAGGCAAGGTCCAAGCTCCCTGTTTTACAGGCAGGAGCTGATCTGAAGGATTAGAAAGCCTTTAAGGAACGCTGCAGCTCCAGCAGCAAGGCTGAGCTGCCAAGACTTAATTCTAAACTACATCCTTGTTCCTTTTGCTCCACGGGTATTTCACTGAAGTTAAAACCCTGTCAAATCCTCCTCTCTCATCCTGACACGAAGAGTTTAGTGAAAGCAAGAGTGTTTCTGTGTTTCTACAAACCTGTAGGGATAGCACACACGTGTAATTTCTTTCTTGTATTATTTAAGAAGTTTGACTCTGGGAAGAATTTAGTTCTGCGACCTTTAAGCTTTCTTCTCTACCATGAAAATTCAGTCATACGCAGCATGGGGATATTTGGCATGAAGCGAAAATGGCCACAGACTTAATTAAAATGTAAGTTATTGTTAGCAAGAAAGGTCATGCTAAGAAAATGTAATTTCAGGAGTGTATTAGCAACAACACTCCACTGTTATTTGCATGTGAAATATAGATTTTGTACTTGACATTTAGAAAGGAAATTGGAACTCCTTACAATGGGTGCTTGAACACTTTTGTGTTCTTGCGCTGCTTTTGTTCACATTTTTGTGTAATTGGCTGGATCTTACATACAACAGGAGTTACATTTTATTCTCTTTGCCTGAATGCCTAATTGATCTGGGAATTAGCTCACAAAAGCTGATATAAATCGGAACAGAAAGCAAACTGCAGCCTAATCCTTACATGGCTACAGCTTCAGAGGAACTCAAACCTTCACAAGAATTCCTTATTTTGGGGTAGTTAATCATCCACCTTACATAGGAAAGTTTGGGGTTTTTTTAATACTCCTCAGGCAGAGTGATTTTAATGGTGACCAAGACCCTGTCTCCATTTTGTTTATAGGGCACTTAAGTGTCTGTGGAGAGGAGGCAAAGCTTTTCCTCGGAGTGAGTGCTGGTTTTATGATCTGCTAATAAAAGTAACGGTGTGTCACACAAATCAGTCTAACTCCGGGGAAAGTGGGAGGTGAAGGCAAAATGCACTGGGCTTAATTGAAAGCATTTGTTTAAAATATATCAATACAGTGGGTTGTAACTTGAAAGAACACTCTAAATATAGCCACGTTCTGCTGTTGACTACAAAGAGGCGTCTGCTCACTCAGAAGAGGTTTTTACTGATTTCTGCACTCCTGGTCCTGCAGAAGCAACACCAGTGTGAATGATTTAGTATAAATGCACATTTTTATCCATACTCTCCACTGCACTACAGATGTGACCAGGTGTTGCTGAGAACACAGAAAGCACTGCAAGCACTTGCTGACATGCTATTTTGGCCTCCAGAACACATACAGCTGGCAGAGGTCCTCAAAAAGCTTTATCAAGCCCAGCACTGAATATCTGGCTGGAAATAACTTAGCTTGTTTTGGGGGCATTTTCAGTTTTAGCTCTACATAGCAGATATGACTTCATTCCAGGGAACTAAAACATTAGGTACAGTAGGATGGCAAACCAAACTACCTGAGGAAGAATCTGCATTGTGAGAAAGGCTGATGAAACTAAAAATAATAATGCACATGAGCTTTTATCCTTTCTACCACCACAAACCAGAGGGACACAACCCTGTGTGAAGTACTGTCCTCAAGACCTTGTAATGAAAAAAAAGCAGCCTGTAGTTGGAAGCAAGCCCTCCAGTGCCCAATGGAAAGGGCCAGCACAGGAGGAAAATGGAAACAGAGACTCCCAGGCATCAGTTGATGTCTGTCTTACAGAAAGATTTGCCCTCCAGGCTGACTTGCCTTAATACCTTGGAAGCCAGCAGTGAAAATCTCTGCAGCCTGTTCTCTGATCCCCGCCTCCCCAGGGGAGGCTGAGCCTCCAGCAGTACAGCGAGGCTGTGTGCAGTGCTTCACCAAAGCTGGAGTTTGCTCCTCTGGATTAGGGTGATTTTTGTATTAAGAACCTTAGAACACTACAGCAAATGCTCCATATGAGAACATCAGAATGCACTGTACTGCACATCTGCTGGATGACAAGCAGCTCCACGTAACTGCTAGCACTCAGTCTTCCACAGTGCTTTTTTCTGCAAAGTCCCTTACATGCCGCCTGTCAACAGGTCAGCTTTCATTTCAAATACTGAAAAAGGAGCTTGTTTAATGCCAGCTAAGTAGTTTTGAACAAAGAAGAGGAATGTGTGTGATGGAAACACAAAAGAGCAGTGTTGGTTTCCTCAGCGTACAAGGATTACTAAATTAAGGTGCAAGCTTTAAATCTGAAAGAAATAAACCAGAAGCACAACATTCCCAACATTAGTGCTTAACACCACCTTTACCTACACACTGTGCAGTAGAGTGAAGCTGTGAAGTCAGAAGAACAGGCAGAGGAGCAGGGTTAAGAGATCCAAAATGTCATGATTATGTGTTTTCTGACTGTGCAGTTCAAAACAAAGTTTCAGAATCGGCCATCTGATCCATGGTCTGACACAACTACTAGCACATAGCCAAAATAATAAATAGGAATATTTTGCAACTGCCTTTCTAGAGCTCAGTCTTTTGTGTATTAGTGCATTCTAAGTAGTTAAGCAAATTTAAGCCTTAAAAGTCAGTCTTGGAAAAGAAAAGAGCTCTCAAAAGCAATAGAAGCAAAGGTGTCACCCAATCAGGCGCCTTCCAGTCACAAATACAATAAACTCTGCCAGGACATCCTGGATAGATCTCTTCCAAACTGCAGAAAATTCCTCACTGTTAATGAAATGCCACTGTAATTAGTGATAGGATATCTTTAAGACTTGCTTTTAATCAACTCAATATCCAACTTGGCTTCATGCTATTTACAAAGGATGCAGAGTAATACAAGTTCAAAGACTCAAGAGACATCTAAACATATTGCCACAGTTACCAGCTGCATCCAGGATGCACAAAAATATCAAGTTCCTTTGACAACCTGCAACTTTTTTGCTTTATACTGAATTAAATTTCACTGATCACTTCTCTCTTGGACTTCTCTCACAGACACAGTAGAACTATGGTGGTGTTTTCTCCAAATAACTTGTTCTAGGCTACCATAGATAATCCCCTTTCCTAAAGGCATTTAATCTCGGGCAAAAGGGGTAAAGGAAAAGGCTGGGATGTGCTAATGCAGCCTCTGCTTTCAAGGCACCTAGGGATATTACACAGGTAAGAAGGAAAGAAGATAAATACAGGGCAAAAGTATGTATTTCTGGAGATCATGAGGGGAAAAAATTACTTTCAATATGCACTTTTATGAAGCAGTAGAGTATGCAAATATCACAATAACAATTACAAAAAGTAAACTAAGTAATTATCAACAGAAAAATCACCTTTAATAAAATATTCTTATGCTTAGGGTAAAAAGTGATATGCACTGAATATGCACTTCGAGGTGAGTGCATCCAGGAAAAGCAAATGTCCTGGACCAAATAACACTGGCTGTGCATAACAGCGAATTAGGGGAAAATACCACAGCTGTACTTCATTTATTATTAAATAGTAAATTAGCAATGAAATACAAGATTCTGTATGAAGGGCAAGTAAGACTTTTGAATGTTGTCCTAAATGTGTACTGCTGCAGGGGTAATCGAAGCCACACAACAGCAGAGCATGGCACAGATGAATACCTTGCCAAAGGCAGAGGTGTGTGGGAATCATGAATTAGCCCCTGAACACGGATATTATTCCCTGCTTTGGTATGTACATACAGATATAGTATTTGAACTTCATTTAAAGAAAAAAAAAACAAACAAAATGGCTCAACAGACCTACTGTAGTCTATGTATGCTGCTTGCTAATGGGATCTGTGCTGCAGGTGCGTCACTGCCTAAAGCCATCGTTTCCAAAGGAAACCAGGCACTTTTACTATTTGCTTCCTTTCTTCCTTTACCTCAGCAGAAACCTTGCATTTACTTTTTCCCAGTGGGAGGAAAAGCTGCTGCCAGCAGCTCAGATGGGACTGAGCTGATTAACTGATTAGCATCCTAAAGTAGAAGGTTAGAAAGCGAATTTTCTATTACGGAGCAATTGCCGTTGGAAAGTAATCTTGTTTATTAACTGCCTTTTTATCTTCTCTGGAGGATTCTCTGACACAAGACAATGGAATTTGCTCACTCTTTAGTGTTAAAAACTATAATCATAACCAGAAAAACAAGCATTTACTGTGCCATTAAACCAAGGTAGGGAGGACTGTCTTGAAGAGTTCTTGATGCCTTACAAAGCTTTTTATCATTTCAATTAACACTGCCAAATGTTCTGGCTTATATTGCAGGCATAAATGAAGTTTTACAGGCTTTCTAGGTGTGTTTATGTCCTAATTAATTTTAGCTACCGAGATTAGTTGCAAGAGTGAGACTACACACAGTAAACTCAGGAAGAACTGATAAAGGGCAGGGCCATGAAAAGCAATTTAGTTGCCATCTATCCAGGGAAAGATGTTGCAATATAGTGCCTGCAAAACTTGTTTGCCTGCTAACTCCATCATTTCTAAATGTCAGTTTAAAAGTTCTGCTGCTCCTTCTCCCTGTCCTCAGACAAAGGAAAAATGACCCTCACAAAACCATGTTTCTGTTTCCTTATTCCCTGTGACAACTGAATGACGCTGTACCAAAGATGCCCCTTCCCAACGCCGAGTTCATCCATTTTTCCCAAGGAGCAGAATCTCTCCGAGCAGGATTTAGGATGTTTGCTCGTTTGTTCATCATTCTGCCTCTGCATGGCAAGATTTAGCACCAGGCTGAATCAACCAGAGCACATTCAGAGCACTTGCAATTTCCTTACCAGGAGAATGATTGCCTCCCTCAGATATTCCTGACATCTTTTCCAGGTTTCCTCTCTCCTTCTGCCTTTCTCCATTCCTAAGGAGATCCAGGAAATGTCATCCTCCCCTGCTGCCCCGGGCATCATGTGCATGTGGATGCCAGTGAAGTCCTGGGGAAGATGGATTGATCTGAACAGATTGGCAAGCCCCAGTCTCAGGCTGCGAATCACAACAATATTTCTCAGGTCCTGCGTTATTACTTTTCATTTGTTGCTTATTGATTAACTGTCAAGAGTAAGTTCTTGGTTTTTAAAACAAGGCAGCTGTGGTGGCCTTTTTAAAAAAAAGTTTATAAAAGTGAATATCTAGCAGCAAAGGCTGGAGGTGCTAAAATCTCTGCTCACAGGGACCTCCTGAAATGGAGTGCTACTTTATTTTTCCAAATCAAATATTCATGTTTTCTGTAAAGTCTATTCTTACTCAGGATCACTAACTTGTCAAACAAAAAGAGTTAATTTTTGTTTCTGTTGATGAAAAAAATGTATAGATATTGCACTTCCCCCTTCCATGCATAGCAGCAGAAAAATTTTAAAAAGAAAAAAAAAGAACAAAATTTAAAATTTAATCAAAATCTAAAATTACAAAATTGTTTCTGTTAAGACAATAAAAACCTTTCCATTCATTAAAAGTTAAACTTGTTTCTTACAACCACAATTTTTATGAAATAAAGTTAGGTTTAAAACACCTTGGAAAAATTCTGAACATTTTGAAAATTTTAAAATACCCATTTTAACTGTATTGAGAAGTTAATGTAAACTTTTCCTTCCACATATATATGTGTGTTAACAGTTTGCCATCCTTAGAATGAACATTTCCCTTTAATAATGCCTCATTTGTAGTTCACATAAGCAGCTGAAGATTCAGTAACTCATCTCAACAGTTTATTTCAGAGCAGAGTGTCACTCCACAGCTTTTACTATGGGACACCACAACAAAAGGCACACAAGACAGATTATGTCAAAAGCTCTGCTCTCCCTGTTTGTTTTGCTGTAATTAAAATAACTTAGCAAATTCGCAGCAAAGAGCAAATATTTACAGAAGGCCTGAAGCTCCCTGTGCAGTGTGTACAGAAGGAACGATAGCATCCTAATTCCACAGACTTTTCAGCAACAGGCAAACACTGTTATTACAAAATTGCTGTTTTCTGCCCCTGCCTCCCCAAGCTGGGAAATCAGTCCTGTGGCTTGCATGTGGAAGGCTACTTCAGTCAAGAAGGATACAGAGGGCTGGGGTTTTTTCTTGCTGAAGTAAGAAACGTTAATTTCGAATTAAAAGACAGTTGCTTGGATGTTCTGTCACCAAAGACTAGATTTTTGGTGGATCTAGTTTTCCAGAATAGTTAATTTTATATTTATTCTGTTTTGTTGGTAATGAAGGGCACATTTACAAAGAAATGCCCCTAAAAGTTCTTTCACTAAGAGATGTGGGTCAACCCTTATGGAGAAGGTTGTTTTGTTGCATCGAGAACTATTTTCTCTACACCTTTCCAATATGTACCCCAGCAATAAATATCCTCACCCCTGATTAACCAGACAGAGAATATCTGAAACATGAATACTGTACAACTGTATAAAGCAAGACTTAATACAGATAATAGAAGAGCGATTCTTTTCTATTTCTTGCAGTAACATGAAAGAACATAAACATATGTCAAGAAATAATCAGAATAAACCATTCTGGATAAGAGAACCAATTGTTTCTCATTTACAAGCTTCTCTAAGTTACTGGTTTTGTAGGCACTTCAGATACTACATTTTAGAATCAGATTTATCAAGACAAGACAATATGTCTAAGCTCCTTTCCATGGAATTCAATCAAGAAATTTCAGCATAAATCAACACAGAAAATGTTATCATAATTATTAAAGCCACCTTGCATATAAATATTCTGTTTCTGGCATGTTATTTTTCATCTCCTTCAACTCTGGAAGTCAATAAATGGGCTGAGAAGCAGCTTCAGGCTCTGGAAGGGGCTCCCTCTTACGCACCTGGCAGGGTTTATTTGGGGCACAGAAAAGCAAGATGTTGGCAGTGGGCCTAAGTCATGATTGAACCACAGCACAGAAGATGTTGATATTTTTTATCTAACCTTTTTGGGAGTTTTCTTTTAAGGATACATAAATATCCTAAGGTCTCTCTGACAGATCCTATAACAACATCAAAGCAAATGTGGCAGGTTGGCTGTTGCCTCATTGTTTAAGGCACGGACCATCACACAATGATTTTTTTCTCTTAACCCTTAAACAAATGTTTGAAAACCAGTGAGAACTGAAAATGATTCAAGACTTGTTTCTGAGGACTATAAGGCTAGGAGAGGAGAGATTTATTTATAATTTATGTATAAAACAAACGTGATTTAGAAGTAGCCACAGGCTGACGCTAATGACTTCAGAGGAACTATGCAGAAACCTAAATGTGTGTATTTAGCTCTGCCCTGGCATGCAAGAAAAAAAACTTATTAGTTTACCCATATTTTTAAACATTTGGGCTTTAATCAGTGCAAACTTGATCTGAGATTTCCTTTTGCTAAGTAAACTTTGCAACTGGTAAATGATGGAGGACCTTCTCAGAGAAGGAAAGATATTATCAATAATTTTTTTTTTAAAAAAAGGGTTTGAAAAAAAATTCAGACACTCAAAAAATAATCCTTACTAGGAAAAAAAAAGGCAAGCAAATTAACCTAAAAGAAAAATTAAAAGCTATTCAGAAAAATTGTAATGACAACAATGAACTCAACAGTGATGCAGTTATTGTTTCACACTCTAAATGCCTTTCGAAAATTTTCAGTTGAATGTCTTCCTTTTTTTGATTACCTTTTTACTCTGAAAACCTACTGACCTCTCCATAGTTCTCTGAATTTTTTTTTTTTGCCTGCTAAGCTACAGGTAATTCATTTCACTTTGCAAATTCAACCCTGTCTCCTCCTGAATAAAATGAAAGCCTCCATTCTGTGTGCACAAGAAAATGTTTTTCACAGTTATAAAACATTTGCAGGAGCTAGTGTGATGTAACATTTTAATGGATAGTGAATGGTGGATATGTAAATATTCATTCTAACTTCCATATATTCTGCAGGTTGCACAATTAAGTGTGGTGCATCAAACAGCTAAAAAGGGAATGTTTTCTTCCTCTGCTAGTACAAGAATCAACAGTTTGACTACTTGTGGCTTTTTTCAGGTTAGAGCATTTCTCTGTACTTTTCCTCAATATGTACTTTGGGGCTTTTGATTGGTTTTTTCTTTAAATGGTAATGTAATGACACTTGATTAAAAACAAACAAAACTGATCAGCCAAAAGCTCCTCTGTAATCCCAAATGCAATTCTCACCAGTTTGCTTTCCCGATAGCAAGACTGGGTTTTGGTATCTGCCATCTGCTTTCAGAAAAAACCTGCCCTCCTGATTTCCCCATGCGTGGCATTTTTATTGTTTGTGCTTTCCTCATAAGGAAAAGCTAGGATATTTGAGAGTTTCTAATTGGATTAGAAATTTGCTTTTAAGAGCTACGAGGTTTCTTCCTCTAACCCAGCAACAGTTTTGACACTTAAATTTTAAGAACTGCTGGGGATTACAAGGACAGCCACTCTGCATTAACAACACAAATCAACAGGCAGTGTTTATTTCTGCCACTCAAAGCAAGCCAAGCTTTATTTCCATGAACTCAAGAAATTTCCTAAAGGTCAGCATCACTCTCTGTGTAGTGTGGTCCCTCTGTTATGTTACATTGACTCCAGCTGCTGTGGGAACAATTCACTTTTTCCTCCCTGTTTTTCAGTAGAGCAGGCAAATTAAAATGTATGACGGGTATGCAATGTATGCAAGCAAAGCAGAGAGAAGGATGGTGCTGCTCCCCTTACTACTGGGCAGGCTCTTCCCAGGACTGCACGTTGGGATGGGGCACTGCCAGCTGCTCAGTGCTTGGAGGAAGGCACCCAAGAGCCACACAAAACCCTTGACTGAAACCGAGGCTCCATACTGGCTTCATCTTATAAGCAAATAGTTCATATTTTACTCTCTTTCCCCTCTTGCAAACAGAACAGTTCAATTCACTGCAGACAGTGGCCACAAATTAATTGATCTTTCCCAAGAGTTCATTTCTATCAATAGCAAGCTATTAGCCCAAGCCCAGCCAGTGAGTGAAAGGAGGCACACACTAGTGCTGTGCCATTAGTATGCTCCCTAAGTACAGTGGAAATGTCATGGGAGTCTGGGAAACAGGCAGCAAAAACCGATGAGTGACACTTCTGACATAAGGAGACAAAAGGAAATGGCTCCTATACCTGAAAGTCAAAACTTTCCAGGTGAACTCAGGCTTAGAAAGAGAAAAGTGAAGGGCAAAAGCCAGGGAGGAAAATGCCAGCTGTGCCTCTCTTCTACCAACCTCGACTGAACGTCTTACTCAAGAAGTTACACTAAAATTCCTGCTGGAAGTTAATTCTTCTAATTACTATTGTGAGAACTTAGTCCACCTAACCAAACAGTGCATATGTACCATCTAGGAATAAATATTTAAGCAAAATGCAAACCACACACCAAAATGAATTTCTGAATGAAATATTGAGGATGGAAGTTGAAAGCCATTACGTGTTAACATTTGTCTTGATTCATTGCCTTCAAACACATCGAGTCCTGTGGCCAGGATTCTCATTTCTTGGGGAAATGTTGGAGTCCTGTACCCATGACCCAGGGCATAAAACCAGATCAGTTGTCCTCTCATATGCTACAGCTGGCACTGTGACAGTCGGACTTCATTACTGATTTTATTGCCAAAAGACAACTTTGCCCTTATTTCCCTTTCCCTCTTCCTCTCGTGTGACTGATGAAGCAAAATGAGAAGAAATCCAAGCCAAAGTATCAGTCAAAAATTTAAGAAAACATCCAGTTCAAATGCCTGTTTGACAATCACATAAACTTGTTCATTTTTCTTATTCTTTACAAACATTAAATCAAATAAGAGTTCTTTCATCTTGCCACTTCCTACATAGACACTTTTCATTCAGTGACTGCCAGTTTTGCTTCTAAGTAAACTGTGAACATATATGAAGGCAGGCTCAGGAAAGTACATTTCCACATGCTTATTAATTTCTTTAATCTAAAATCACATGTCGTGAGCAACAAGGAGCTTTTTCCCAGCCACTGCAATCTGGCATCCAGTGACCTCTGCAAGTTGCACATTTAATTAGTCTGAGAAACTCATTAAGGTATCTGGAATATTAAGATGACAGCATTGTTCTAACCAGCACAGTGCACAATCTAATATGGCAGATGGCACAAGCTGCTGACACCTGGGCTGCTTTGCCATCTTGCTGACAGATACAAACAGTCAGCACTGTAATTGTAAGATACATAACCATAAAAAAAGGGTCTCAAAATAAAAATACCCATCAAATCTTCTGCTTTCTGGATGCTTGTTTGTTCATAAAGAGGCATTTTGTATTCAATCACTGTGTTTGAAACAGAGATGCACAGGTTGAGGCTTTGTTGTTATTTCTTTTCCTATTTTATGCCCCGCTCCACCAAGGAGCTGAGCGCATTTTGCCTCCCATGGAAGTGACAATGTTGTGCTGTCGGGGTCAGGAAGAACTTTATTCCTCCTCACCTGAATTGCCCAGATGACATATTCACTTTTGCTCCTCATTAGTCCACACTCAGAGAGCACTTCCAACACTCCGGGGGATCTGATTAGAAATGGACAAGCTTTAGGATGCTGCAGCTTGCGACTGCTTTTTTACCTCCACTGATAACACTGATGTGATGGGAGCTCTTTCTCCTCTCCAGCAAATTGCAAGGTATTTTTAGGGTTTGGAGAGATACACATAGCTCAGACACTCCAAAGTTAATTAGCAAATCTTTAGGCACATGGTGTGCCTGAAATCATATCGCATGTAGAGAAAAATGTCATTGAAGGTGTTTGTGGGGAAATGGTGTTTTGTTTACATGCCTGGGTAAAATCCATAGACAACAGCATAGCATCAGTTGTCAGGAGAAGGGAATGTGCGTATTTGTGTTACACCAAGCTTCTAGAAAGAATCTCTACCATTACACATCTCTCCAATATCTAAACCCTTTACAGCCAAAATCTAAAAAATTTCCTCAGCCAAAATCTAAAAAATTTCCTCATCAAATCTCTTCAGAATTTCCAAGAGACCCCATTTCCTTTTGATTTGCTGTCAGTTAAAGTAACAGAAAAATAATTCAGGTCTGCTTCAGTTGCCAGGACCAGGTCAGATCTCACACACTGGTTTGCTGCAGAACCTGATGAAATGCCTTTCCAAAGAGGGAGGGAAAACTGGCCACGGATTTCTGGAATATATCTTCTATCATCCAGGCTGCTACTGCAGAGATGAAATAGAGCATTATTCTCACAGAGAACTAGCGTAGTAAAATGTTTCTCCCCTGCACCACTAGTCTTATCTAGTGAAATGATGATTTGTAGGTGAACTTTTAAAACCTATTCACATAATTTCACATGAAAGTGTTCCAGAGGCTTGAGTTGCTGCAGGTAGCATTGTCAGAAAATGAACTGCAAGCTTTAGTGCTGCAGTGCTTGTTATTTTTCATTGCTGAAATCAGCTTGGATGCCTTCCACTGATCACTGCAGGAAATGAATTTCTTGTATTTCCTGGCATAAATATGTCTCATCTGCACTGACTTTTTGTACCACAGCTCCAAAAGGGCAAAGCATGCCAACCCATGCATGACGACAGATTTGCAGGGATTGGTAGGCAATGGAAACGTGTTTGCGAAAGCTGCATTTTCACAAAACTCTTCTTGTGTGTGTGCATGCAGATAGATTTAGTTATTTATCTGTGTTGGCATCACCTCTTGTGGTGTTAAAGCCACGTGTTCCATTTCCTCAGCTGCATCTTTCACCTTCAGGGGAGAGGTAGGGCTCACCAGACTACAGCTCCTCTGCTCTAAAGTGCTCCTTCCCACCAAAATACACCTTCCCTGCCCTCTGTGCCAGACGCTGCCTTGCAGTGAGCAATGCTCTTACAGAGGACACGCTGATGGTGCTTGAGAGAAAAATAATGGTGTGTTTTCCTTTCCTGAGAAGAAATTGAACAGCTCACAGCACAGCAGCACAGTTTCTAAGTTTAAGAAAATAAAATGCTATAAAAATATAACTTTACTTAGTTTTTAATCTCCTGTTACTGCAGTATCTATTTATTAAGAGCTCACAGAGCTGGTCCACTCAGTTAATTTAATGATACATAGGCAATGCTAACCTTCTGTGATAGTCTGTTAGCCAAGCAGAAGTATCCATACACTATGGGAAGATGTCTTAAACACCTAAGAAGCAAGTACGTATTTTTAATACTGACATACAAAATTAACATGGATTGCAACATGTTTTGTGGGTTCCAAGCAGATCTTTGGAAACATAATGAAAAACTTAAATTACTTGGAGGCCTGGGAGTAAATCCCTTAATTAAGCCAAAGAAAATCAACTGGCCAGGTGTTTGAAAAATGTCCTCTCTCTCCTCTCACATTTCTGAGGCTGGTCCACAGCCCCTTCCAGGACAAGTCTTACTACCCTCTCCGGCTCAACAAGCATTCTTTGTGAACTCTTCCCACCATAAGGCATTATTTATTTTGATCAGATGCACAAATGGAAAGAGAGAGAGAGGGCAGCTGCCAAGAAACTAAGTGCAAGCAGGAAAACCTGAGCTCTCCCCAGACAAAGGTTCATATTAATCTTTCTGCCCAGGGGGAAAGGAGAGAGCCTGAAAGACTGCAGAAGAGCAAAGAGTATGAAGAAAAGAAACAGTCTGTTTCTTCTTCAGAACCAAAATAAAGGAACTCACAATTATCAATGTTCTTTTGAGAGTAGTTCCAATACATATGCTCCAGTCAGATTAGGCTGTTTCTTAGCACAAATTTGTGCTGGTACAACCAAACACAGATGAGATTTGTTTCCTGTGAGGGTGGATTTGCCAGTTGTAACGCAAAATGCAGACCTCCTCAGAAAGCCATGTCCTGCTAAAGTGACATGGTGGAAAACACAGATTGGGGAGGAAAAGTCAGCTTGAGAAAGGTGGTGCTTCTAAAACAAACCTGAAGAAGCAACTGCCTAGATCAGAGTTTCTCAGTTGTAGACACACGCCGGAGGAAAATCACTGGTGAACAAAGACACCTGAGGGAAGGCATAGAAAAACCTGCCCTGCAAGAAGCAAAAACTTCCAGGGTTTCAGTTTTGATAAACACCAAAGGAAAATAAAGCCGTGAAAGACCAGATAATTCACCCTAGTCCTAGCTACAAATTCTCCATCCATAAGGCATGCAGCTATCTTCCTTTTCATATCTACTTTCCATCCCGAATCAGGACTATTCTGTAAGGCTTCAAGGCTTTAAAAGCTGCATATCCTTTAAAGAAGAATTTCAAGGAGGAGAATTTCCAACTCAATATGATTTTATTTTCGGGCTCCATTTGCTCTGTAAAGGTTAAATTTTTCAAAATAATAAATTACAAGTGGGTACCATACAAAGGTGGAATTTTCCTTGGGAGAGCTGCTGTAATTAAGAGCTGTCCTTCCCAGAGAGCTGATTGCAGAGGATGATGTTAGACACACGCTTGAGGTGAGGGCAAACCTCAGCAGTACACCATTAGCTCCCTCCTCTGCCACATTACTTCTACGTGCCTATCTCCATTTAAAACTGCATTTTTATTCCAGGTTGGTGCAGTGGACAATCAATCCCCAGGCATTTGGAAAGGATCTCAATTTGACAGCAGGACGTACGTTGATACTAGTTTTCAGAATGTGAATGCTCTCTGGATAGCCAATTCCACTCTCTGCACTTCAGTAGGAGACTTAGGAAAAGAAGATTATATTTCAACTTGGCCTAGCAGGAAGCTTCCAGCACTGTATTTTTGACTTCTTTCCTGGTCCTCCCAATCTCTTGCCACCTGTATGAGTGACATGACTCTGATTATTACTGGAATTTCTTGGTAGCAGTTATGAGTGTTACCAATTTTGCACCTTAAGAACAGAAAACTCTAAGAAACATGATTTCCTTTGCCAGGGAAATGATGGTTTTGTGGGCACACTGTCTTTTTCAGCCCCTGTTTTTAAAACTACCAGAGCCTGAAGCAGAACTTCTCGTATATTACACTTTCAAGGTTACCGCCAGCAGTGCTCCAGGCATCATCAGTGTTCATCACTTGGTACTTTGATTTTCTGATTAGGGAAGCGTTGACATGTCAATAAGACAGCTAAATACCAGGGAAATCATTAATCAGGAATCCCAAGTATTGTCAGATCTGGCTTCTGTCTTAGATCATTACATTCACGCCCTACCCTACTCCTTTCCCAATATCCTGCCTCTGAATAAGGCATTTCCTACCACTGCTGGAACCACACACCCCGTGCAGCTGAGGAGGGCTTCTCTCTTTTGAGGCAATATATCTGAGCCAAAGTAAATTACACAGTTCATTTACCATTTATTTACTTGTTAAATGACTCAGTCCAATCCTTTCACATTTTAATTTTCATCAGTAATGCAGCATCTGGCTATTCCTTATATTCAGAAAGTTTTCCTATTGAGTTACAGAACGCAATGCTGAGCTCCTCGATCCAGTTTTCCTCTGTGATTCACCCCCATCCTGACGATTGCTATCAAATTAATACCTGCTTACAAAATGATGTATTTACTCCCAGGAGGCAGAGGGGGGGCAGAAGACTGGAAACATCCCCACTTAAAAATGCTCAGAGCACAAACTTATTTCCTGGGTGACTTAAAGTCATCCATGTCAGCCAAAATCATAAGTTTGTCTGTTTAAAACATGCTGTTACTGACTGAGTGCATCAGTAATTCATTTTTCAGCTTGCTCAGATTTCAGGACTTGGTTGTTACGTCAACCCTTTTTTTGCTTCTGCTTTATTCTTAGATGCAGAACATTAATAGCTCATTAACAAGCTGTAAACATCCATTGTGACAAAATATAAGTAATTTATATATGGGTAGAGCATAAAGTGGGCTGTGACCAGATTTTGGGGAGGTGTGGGAAGGTGGGCAAGAGCTTTTTCCAACCTGCAAAGAACAGATGAGTGTGTGCTGTATATGAAGCCCAACTGCAAATCTTAGTGAGGTTTATTATTAGCAAAAGGACTGGGTTTATTTTTTGACAAATCGTGGTGGGGAGAAAAAGCAGGAGAACTAAAGGGATACAGATGAAATTCAGGCACTGTATTTTATTAAAGAACTGTCTGGATGTGAAAGCCAAACTCAGAATTCTTCCAGGGCAAGCACTCTAAGCTTTCATAGCCAGCCAGAGACACACATGTTAGAGTCTAAAACCAGGAGAGCATGTCATGGCTTCCTCAGCCAGCTTTCCACCCAACAGCCTTAAAAATCTGGGCCTGTCTCTGATGCACCACAGAAACACATTCAAACTCCCAAAAAGGATTCAGACTTGTATGACATGGAAGAGAATGGAGTAGGGAGTAGAGCAGCACTGGCTAGAGACAAAACAGAGCCTACTCTGCAATTACACCCCATTTTGTAAGAGGCTGTTGAGGGAATGGCAGTCATGAGCAAAGGGGGAAGATTACTCCTATTTCATTATTACTTTTGAGAAGTACCTTAAAACTCTCCCCTGTATAATTTCTTAACTGCACAGTGTCACCCTTTCCCTTTTAAAATAAAAAGTTAAACAAACAAAGACAAAAAGCCTGCTTGTTTAAAGATTTACTTGCCATGGCTGAGGACGCCTCCAGAAGTGAAATAAGACCTAAGTGAATGCAGCAACAGCAAAAACTCTGCTACTACTCACATCCTTCACTAGTTCCTGGGAGAAAAGAGCTGCCTGAACATCTTAAGCTTATAAACTTGATGTACACAGAGAGACTCAAAGGGAACAATCCCTGCTGGCTGGTGTACAAATGCTCAAAAGTTCAGCAGTGCTCAAAGCCAGCAATTCCCTGCCCTGGTGAACTTCTCCAAGCCTCTCTGAACGCTCCAAATAAAAAGGAAATTGTAAGATGCACAGCTTCAGATTTAGAGAGTACCCTATTATCTGGCAATATGTGCCTAATTTCACTGGGCTAACAACTGATGAACAAGGTCCTGCTTCACAGAGAACAGCTCACCTTCACAAGAAACACCCCAGCCTCAACAAAATCCTTACAAATAAAAACAGGAAACCTTTGCTTGACGTGTCTGGGAGCCCTTTCTGTTTAAAAGGACGCAGAGGAACAAGAGATGGCATCAGAGATCAGACAGTCTGGTCTGATTTAAGTAACCCTTGGAGATATGGTGGAGGTATTTCAGCTGCTTCTCTCTCCTGAACCACAACAGGACATCCTGGCAAGAACCTTTACCACCTGCATGCTTCTCTCTCTCCCTTTCACTTATTTTATACAGTGTTGACAGAAGGATAAAAACAATACCGTTTCACCACTGCAACTTCTGCCTGCTTTTGCAAACCACTACTGCAGTATCTTTCTCTGAAGCTTCAGATTTCTAAGCCCCTTTGATTTTCTTTTTTAATTTCTGGAGGAAAATTCCCTTTCCTGCTACAATCCATAGCTCTTAAGAGAAGTGAAGACAGATGTGTGGAAAGAGCATTATGTATTGCCCTTGCTAGCATACTCTTCAACAACTGCCTATTCTAGTTCAACTAGAAACTCTGTTGGTTTATATTTTTTTTTTATTTTAAAGGAAGCTTATTCTTAAGTAAAAATCAATTATTTATGTATGAACCCTTAGAAGAACAGCACTAAGTCAATTCACATTACTTAACCCCAACACGTGCAGTTTGAACACTTCAATATTCATACTGGCTATTAAAAACTCACAGTATTTCTACCACTTTATGCTGGCACAGTAGTCAAGATGCTTTAACACACTGTTTTATCTGGTAATTTTGTGGCTTCAGAATTAGAGTGAAAATTACATCCCCAGTAAAATGTGTAAAAAGACACATTGATGTTTTAGTGAGGCATATTTCCCATGGTGCTGAATATTCTATTTTTCCTCAGGGATAACGTTTCACAGATACCAAGAAAAACATTTGTTATGAGCACTGTGGTGTATGATCTGTCACAATATCCATGCCTGTTCCCCTGTTCACACCTCAGCCTTTTCTTGTAGTTCTTAGACATAACATGATTTGCAGATTTCTGGATGCTCCACTTCGTGGCACACACCAATCTTTATATGTCCC
Organism: Anthoscopus minutus; assembly: GCA_013399455.1. Classification (NCBI taxonomy): domain Eukaryota; kingdom Metazoa; phylum Chordata; class Aves; order Passeriformes; family Paridae; genus Anthoscopus; species Anthoscopus minutus. Next base: position 19,503 of record VWYI01018070.1, read on the forward strand.
AGCTCCTGACTTTTCCCTCATGCATCCTCAGGGAGAGGGAGAGGAGTGCTTTGCAAACAGCATGAATATATTCTGATTGAGCTGCATCACACACACACACAATGCACACACTCTGAAGTCCAGTTAACACCAAGCAGAGAACCAACACAAATTCGAATTGAATTTCAACTAAAAACCATGCATAAATGGTAAAAAGGTTATTTCTCTCTCCTGCAGTAAAGCTAACAGAGTTGATGACTGATTTTTTCTAATTTACTCCTCTGCAGCTGGGAACTTCTTGCTTCTTTCTGCACAAATCTCAACAATGCAGGACATCTTCATCTTTATTTGGGGTAACTTGTGCTTGTGCACAGTCGGCAGTCTGTTCTGCTTTTTCAGGAGGCAGAAGAGTTTAGTCCTTTCCTGCCTAACAGCACTTGCCACATTTCAACTACACAGAGCAGGAGGTGGAGGGGGGAAAAAACCCCTCAAACACCAAAAACTATAGGAGGGTAGCAAAGTTTACAACTGTGGCTCAGTTGCCTCTTGCCTACTACTCCGGCCAACACAAGCAGTGTGTTCTTGGCACTGAGCTGTGGAGCTCTGCAGGTAATGCACAGGTGAGGCACCTGTGCTGGGCAAAATCAGTTGTTGCAGGCTGGAGGTCAGCTCTGTGCCCAGAGCACGTCCTACAGCCAGGCACCTTCCACTCCTGCCCTGCTTCTCCCCACTCCTGTTCTTTGTGGGGATCATCTCCTCCTGGCGTGGGCAAGGCATTGAGTGCTCCCTGGCTCTGTGGAGCCTTCAGTACTGCCTCTCATTCTCCCGGTATCAGCTCCTGGATGACAGCTACAGGGCAGCTACTGCTCTCAGGAAGCAGAGAGGCAGATGGTGCTTGATGTCAGGAGTTATGGCAGGACGACAGCTAAAGCCATTTCCCTAAACAGCCAGCAAAACAGATTTCATCGGAGGTAAAAGATTTCAGAGTTTAAGAGATTTAGCAGAACTCAAAAGCAAGTCTATAGGACAGATAAGGAAGCTGCTAGGAGACATGAAATAAATTTAGATAATTCCCTTTCACCTACCAGGAGGAAGAAAACTATAAAAAGAAAATACTGCATAGCTTTAAAAGGCATTGTTAGGTTATATAATGGTTGACCATCAGCCATTTTCACATCTTACCCTCGACAAAGCACACAATCTTTTTTCACAATTGCCAGCCCTTTATACACGCTTCTGTATTCAATCCAATGTCTGCCACAGACCTCATCTCCCTTTTGCTGAACTCACAGCTATTTGCTAACTCAGATCCAGAGTCCAAACACCTTCACCTTTCAGGTGGTCTGTTTAGCATAAATTATTTAAAATAAACTATCTACTGCTAGTCTACACTGTTCAGTTGATCACTATTAAACCACACGCAGGGCCCCAGATACCAAAGCTGGTCCCCTGCCTTGTCAGCTTTTCTAAACCAAGATTTTATCTGCAGCCACAGACTTTCCCTATTACAGGTTCAGAAGACAATGCCTACAGCAACACCACTATTGTGTCTCTACACAACAATCCTCTCTCAATAACTGTGGTTTCCCCATAAACCAGCTACATATAAATCACATTTGGATATTCAGAATTCTTCTGCCAAAAAGGAGATGTTTTCCACAGGCTGGGTTCTTAAACACAGGAGGTTAAACTGCACACCCATCTTGCCAGCCTTTCTCAATTTCTGGACAGTAACAAAGAGGGCTTTTTTCTAAGCTTATTATAAAGTGTAGGGTCATAAAACCTATGATTGCATTGCTGTGAAAATGCACCATGGGCCTGAGGCACTAATTCACTCTGTGCATTAGATTAGGCTTCCCTTCTGCAATTGCTCATTTGTACTTCTAACACTGCTCGCAGAGCAGGGCCCTGAGATCCTTTGTTAATTGCTCATGTTCAGGGTTTCTTTCTTGGTGTCACTTGAATCACTCTTGCTGTCATAATGGCAGCAGAGAGAAAATGTCCATTACCTCCATTTATAGGGAAACATTACTTTTCTGAGACTAGAAACCATTGACATTTAAGCCCAGCAAACAGCCTTGATTTAGAAAAAAGAAATAGTAACACAAGTGCTGTATTATATAGGTGGCAGTAGCTGAAGCTTATTTTGGTAGAAAATTTAGGGTGAAGCACTCAAGGAATACAGAAAAGCCCTTTTGGATATCTAAACCACAGGACACCAGAGTGACTTTGACATTTTCCTAACTGCTCTAGTTGAAACAATACAGATTAAAGCTCCTCTCCAGAGGAAGGGATTTAAAAATCCTGTGCTAAAGCTACAAATGAATATTCAGAGATGGTCTTGATGGAGCCAGGAGGGTGATAGAGAGCAAATTACAAAACAAAATTAACATACATGAGTAACAAACAAAATGTCCCTGTAAAGTCAAAATCCAGAAGGATTTGTTTACAGGGAATAAACATCTTGAAACAGCTCAGGGAAAAGAAAAGAATCAGTTCCAGAAAGGACAGATCAGGTACCAGTGCAGCATTAGGCAGCCTCCAAGAGTTTGATTCTTACAGAGAAGCCAAGGAGCAGTAAGATATTTTATATAGGACCTGTAAAACAGATCTTACAAGCACAGTGATAGTCATCCTACACTAGCTGCAGATAATTTAATATCAGGAGCATCCCTGAGAAACCATGCAGTCAAAGATTACAGGGAAACCAAACCATGCCTGTGTTTAACAGGAGGTGCTTTAAAAGCAGTTTGAAGAACCAAAATTAATAGTCAAAACTCAAAATTAACAGTCAAAATGCTGCAAGAGTTTTAAATTTTTAGGGTTATGCACAGTATGTGGGTCATAATTTTGGATGAGAGCCACTGATAGGTAGATTTTCTCCCCAAATACTCTTCTCAGCATCTCAGTTCTAGAAAGGCATCATCTGGTTTAGAAAGATTCAAACAAGACAAAAAACAAATATCACTTTGGAGCTAATGACTTCCACAGAGGATTAATAAAGGCAATAAAGAGTGAGAATAATAATGCTGCTCAGGTGGAATTGAACCATATAAAGAACAAAGTGCCAAGGGAAGCAAGGGCTGCATGCCACAGCAAGGGCCTGACAGCAGGCTAAAGAAAAATGTGATACAATACCAGGAAAAACTACATAAAAGAGTTTCACAGCAGAAAATGTGAAAGTTTTGTCACTTTAAAATGGTCTGAAGGTGGCATATCCAGCTGGAAGAATGCCAGTGGCACAGATGGGTACAGAGCACATGACTAGATGGAGCCCTGTCCATTCAGGGTCCTCAGCCAACACAAAAACCAGCACAGCAGATAAATGGTAATTGCCCATTTCTTGGTCAAGTTTGAGATGCTCCTTAGCAGAATAATAGGGGGAGAGAAGAGTAAAGCTCAGCTGCGCAATGACAGAGTTCCTGCAGCTTTAGATAAAATTAAACATAAATATAGAAACTGTCCTTATAAACTTTTAAATGAAATCTCAAATTTGGGATTAAGACATACTAAGCTTTTCCCCAATTTTCTGCTAAAGGAGATCTTTTCAAGCTCAGGCATGTCAAAATGGAGCTATCTGCCTCTATCACAAACTAATTTGAGCCAGCATTTTCAGCTCTGCCTAGCACAAAGATTAGATAGCCCAGGCAATTTTTTATAGTAGGTCCCAAGATGGAGTGGTCCGATTGCTCTTGGGAGATTTATGGAAAGTCATTACTGATTAGTATTACTGATTGACAACGATTAGTACTCCTGGAAAGATAAGTCTTATTCTACACTACATGGTTACAGAATATCAATTACAGGCAGGGAATGGGTGGCTTTACACATTTTCTTTCTCATTTCTAGATCGAGGAGTGAAGCCACATCACTCACCACAAGCATCCTGAAAAACTGAAAGGAACATTTTGTGGAATTTCATTGCTTCCACCAAATAGCTGCATTTCACTTTTCTTTTTTGTCAGTCTTGCACATCTTCACAGACACGTGAAGCTGTTAGAAATGCACCAGGCTATGACTGCTATCCTAGTTATAACTACCCCATGAACTCAGCAAGGCTGCACATTTGTCAAACAGGAAATTACACATCATGGTGTAGGAAACAATCCTGGCTGTAGACAGTGACTGGCTCAACTGGTCAGCTCCAGCATTTCCTCACTCTGCCATGATGCCACCAGAACTTTAATGCCATTTCTTCACTATTTCTTTCCTGCAGGATCACTGAGCACAACTTAAGGTGCTCCATGTGACACCCACAGGGTTGGGATGTGCCACAAGAGAGGCTCATGGATCAGCTAAATACAAACCACGTAGTTTTGGATCTCAGTAAAGAAACTACTTAAAATCAAAACGGTCCTGAGCAGCCCCCAGAAGCACAATTAGCTATCTACAGGCTTAATTAGCAAAAAAAAACTTAAGTGTTTAAGTGCACTAAGCATGTCTGAGATACCAGCAAGAAATTTTCTGAGAAGTTCTGACTTTTTAATATATGCATCACTTACATCCTTTGTGGGAAAAAGCATGTTCTTTAAAACAAATTGAATGAGCATTTGCAAATAAATTATTTACTTGTTGTTTTGGACAACCAACTAAACCAACTAAACTAACCAACTAAATGTGGTTCAGTAACAAATCATTCACATTCTGCTTCCAAAAGGCAGAGCAGCACTTCTGTATGTGAAGAGGAAAGGATGAACTCTGCTCTTCCTTGGAATAGAACAAAAACTTATTGCCTCATCCACGACCTTTTCAAAATGTGGATCTAAACCTCTCTTCTAGACATTTAACTTGCCAAAATTCTCTTTCAAGCACTCACAAAATGAATACAATCTATTTACATGAGGGGAGGTAAAATGTGACTTTGCAAGATAAAATGAATTGCAAATTCTTTGTTTATTCATCCTCTCACAGCAAAACCATAAGCCTGTAGCTTACACACTGTGCTTCACCTTGCACATCCATTTGAGTTTAAAAAGTGCAATGTTGGCAAAAAAATCTAATCAGGACTTGTTCTGCAGTGATTTTCTTTTTTGTAAGGTCAGATGCCATGTTTTGTGAACACAATTCTAATCATGTCATGTAGATACAGACTTTTCTTGGTCTCCAAAGAGCTTCAGTGCAAGTACACCACGAGGACAGCTGCAACTATTCACTGTCTTCCACAAAGGATGTTACTATTCCCAAGAGAAGATTTTTACTCAAACAGGTCCACATTATCCATAGTCACATATTTGCCCATTTCTAATAACTTGCTCTGAATCACATAATTTGCTTTTCCAACTGTAAGTGCCTTTATGAGCACTTAGCACTTCCTTAGCCAGGACTTGCTTATTCCTTTATCTTCACTTTAGAGCCAGAATCCACCACCACATTACTGCATCTTACACACAATAGAAGCAGACAGATTGTCAGGTTCCACTGCAAGAAAAACTGTAGGTGCAAGCCCCTAAAAAGAACAAGACTACAGCAGTGAATATGTGTTTTCCTGCATTTAAAACCATGCATGTTGAGATAGATGCCAGTATCAAATACACTGAAAACAACTTCAGTTCTGGAAAACATAAGCACTTTCTCCAAAGCCAGACCAGCAATGCACATTCCTGCCCCTGAGCTGAGGAATTCAAAGATTTCCTTCTTGCACGCTCATCATTTTCTGCAGTGAACATTTTGTTAGAGTCTTTACACTGGTGGGCACTGAATATGGCCCCTTTTGAAGGGCCACTTGAAATACCCCAGGTTTAGCTTGGTTTTACAGTCCATGCTTGACTGAAGTCATGTAAGAGAGAAAAATTCCTTGACTCCTCGGATTGGTTTGGTGTTGATGAAAACCTTTGCTGCTTACCCTTGCAAACCCCCAGCATTACGTAGATGTGCATTTACTGCGAAGTGCTTGCTGTGATTTAGCTGTTCTCATATATGTAACCTGAAAAATATTATATTCCCAGCAAAAAACTTCCTCATTCTGACAGCAGAGAAGCAGCAGCCTCTAATGGGCTCCCAAGTTGCTCATGCAATTGAATTAATATCTGTCCCTCAGCTGCAGCCATGCCTGAGCTACAGTGAGTGGGAACCAAATTCTGCGGCGCTGTCGGGATGGGAGCGGGTGCCAGAGCCTTCTGGAGGGGCTCACAGCCACTCTTCCCACTCCTCCTGGGGGCCAAAGGCTGCTTTAGCAGCATTCCAAATCCTGCCACTCAGCTCTTGGGCTGGAAAAGGCTTGCTCATCCTCAGGATCGCAAATTATCGGGAAGGAAGGGAAGTTTTAGGAGCAAGCTTGCTTTATAAGAGATGGGGTTTTTAAAGCTACATTAAAATACTCTGGCCTGAGCCAGAATTTCCAAATCCTCTTTTTCATAATTATCTCCATCATTTGTCACTGTAATACATGGTATGTTCACAGACACAGAATAAAACCCTACAGATTGCCTGCAGCTGATCTGAATATTAGATCTATTCACCTGCACAACACTGAACTTCTCAGAGCATTTCCTTACAAAATTCCACCATAGATCCTGACTAGAATTCCACTGGAACCTCAAGAGATCAAAACAATTTGGTGTGCCCGTGAAAAGACAGGAGCATTTGTGTTAAGGTCTCACCCTTGGACTTCTAAAAGGTTCTGAGGGCCCATTTTTATTATTTTTTTAAAAATTAATTTCAAGAGTGTAGAAAGGGCTGTTTCTCTCCTTCTCCCACAACATACCACAAACAGACTCTAGCACTGACTGTTGAAATAAGAACTCATTCCCTCTGTATCCCCCTTCCTTAGGGATATAACACATATCCATCGGGGAGGTTCAAGAAACTGAATCATGTCTGCAAAATGCCTTTCAACATGCAAAAAATGGCTGCGTCTGCTTAATACTTTCCCCAACAAATATCACCATTTCTGAAGTAAAATTTGACAGGTAATTAATTTTGTGACTTGCCTGGCTATGACACCCAAGTACTCAGCATACCTGCTTCCTCATCTGTTTGAAAAATGATACTTTGATCTGACAAAATTCAGTCCACAGAACTAAAAGACCTAACCTGTAATAAATTTAGATCACTTCTTTATTATTACTCCCAGCTGATTACATACTTGGGATGAGTCAGTAAAGCTCTTTGCAAACAACTTCCAGACTGCAAGCATATGGGATGTCTTGGAGGAAATGGTGCCAGGTACAGCCATATGTTGTGTTGCAATAGCAAATTTATCCCGCACTCAGAGAATCCGCCTTGAAGGACTGCGAGATGATGGGAGTTTTCATTCCAGCAGCAGACCTGGAAGCAGTTCTGGCTCTTACTTTGTGAGTGGTGGTTTAGCAAATCTAGAGCAGCTTAATCCCTTAGGCATTGACTCTGCAGGGCATTGGTGCACCACATGCCCTCTGTGCTTTTAATGAGCATCTTCCTCAAGACCAATGATATTTTAGAACACAAAACAGCTCATTTCCTTATAGCCATTCATTCATTATTTCATCTTCAAATAGTCTGCAGATGTCTGCATGCCACAACCAGCACGTGAAACCACTGATCAATCTTCTCTGGTTCTAGCATTTTGGATTCAGCAGAGCTGGATTCTCATCCCACACACCTTCATCTCCAGAACTGATGTCACCCTTGTCACCACACCCTCCCTGACTGATCAGATGGTTCCATCTTCATAATGCTCTATGGAGTGGGGAAGTGAAACATCTGTTTCCTGGCTGGAACAGTACATCATCAATGCCATTAAGTGGTGTACCCAGGGCTATGGGAGACATGCAGCTGAGAGGGAAACAGCTCTCCTGTGGCGTGAGCTTCTATTAGAATCATATTTTGCCTTCCCAGCCAGGCTCAGCTCTATTTTCCTCTCCATTAATAGTTCATCTATATAAAGGATAACCCACACGCTCAGGCTCTCATCACTTGCACAGAGTACATCTACAGACCAAAGGCTTGGGCTCCTGGAATCTGCTAAAATTCCCAGGTCTTGCCAAGCCATCAATAACCTCATTTCCACTCAGCCTTGGATGCTTTTTGCCATCATCTTCTGGGCAGTCCTTTGCTCCCTTATGTCTACTGGCACTGCCGTGCTCTGAACTAGACATGTTCCTTTCCAGCTGTCTTCCACAGTGACAGTGACAAAAGGCCTTTGAAGTCTGCCTACAAACACTTTGGAGGCAAGAAATCACATTTTCAGAGCCCCAGATTGGCAACAAGAGAACCAGAAGTGAGTTTCTATTTACTTCTGGATGATTTTTCCTTTAAAATCTGAGTGAGTGATGTCTCTATGTAACAATGAAGTAATTGTTTTCTCTTGACATGCACAGCCATTCAAAATAAAAATTGAACTGTAAACACCTTCCGAGCAGGAACATTAGGCATGAAATAATAATTCCTCTTGATTATTCATTAAGTTGCAGGCTAAGAACCTGTATCTCAAAGCTAAGTTATATCTAATTCTCAAAAACCCATGGATCTTACACAACTGCCTTCTGGACACTGCAGGCAATCTTTCATTTCATTGCTGTTTCAGCCATTCTATGACAGCTAAACAAAATTTTAAAACATCCTGAGGAAAATTCACCACACTATCTGTAAATAAACCATTCCAGCCCACAGACTTCTATTGACAGGGTTCTCTCTGAGCAGCACTAATTACTATCAGGTAATTAAGTAATTTATTATTCCTTTAGCAACTGTACTGATATAGACCTGAAGACTGAGTACACACATAAGCAGGAAGATATGTTTTATGCTGGCTTCTGACCTGAAATATTTTAGGAAGGATAAAAGCCTTAAGTCCTTGCCTTTCAAAGCAATAGAGCAAAAAAGGAAAAGCACACAGCGGAAATTAAAAAGAGAATGTCTCCAAAACAGTCAGTTCTTTGTTTAAATTGGACTATATTTCTTCTTCTATTTTTTACTATCTGCTGGTGAAAGTTTCCCTTTAGAGTTGATCAGACAAACCTTGTTCGCCCAAAGCAGATTCATGGAATCAGGGGGGATGTTTTGGAAGGTGGAATTTCTTGTGCAAATATCACCTTTCTGATTATGCTCAGTGAAGTATTTAAGCAAATTTTTAGCTGCTGTCTTTCTTCCAAACATATTAATGCATCCCCCTGGCAAGGTCTTTATTGGTGTGTTTACTCATAACCCTTAGTACACTTTTCACAGAACTTGGAGCTGTTCTAAGTAAAGCAGATGTTGCTTTTCCCACCTGTTTTCATTAGCACGAATCTTATATGACAGTTTCTCTTCAAAAATACAAAACCAGTTGTGTGGGGGGCAAAGCTGCTTACTGCTTTTCATCTTAAAGAAGGACAAAAAGCAGGCCTAGAGACAGGAATTCATAAATTGTTCCTGTGGGGTGCAGAGTTCTATGATGCAGCTCTGTTTACACCAATATATTCACGTACTAAATACTAAAATACTAAAATCCACAAAGTTTAAATGTGTGCCTGGTGCATTTTTCAATGTGATAGTTAAGATGGAGTCTTTACTTTCTAAAATTACTTTAAGCTCTTCTACAAACCAGAAATTGTGTAAGTTAATACCATTATCACCACCATTACAAAACTGCTTAAATTTCAGAGTATGAAATGCTACCAATTGTAACAAATTGCTTATTTCTTTTAATGAACAGATTTCATTTAGTGAGTAGAATATGCCTACCTGGTTCAAATAAGCCATTACGTTCAACTACATGGAATTTCCTGCCCGAAGTGCTTCATAATTAGGAGCAGTAATAAAAATGGAGATAAAACGAATGAAGGGAATTGACTTCTCTGCTATGGTTTTGTTTGTATTTGCCTGCATCACATAATAAGATTTTAAGGTATATTCAAAGGGATGACTGAATTCTAGGAACGAAAGCACAGTATCCATTACCATGAAGGAAAGAGCAAAACCCTGGGTCTGAACTGCTCGGTTGCTCCCAGCCTTAGAGGATGTTTCCTGAGCAGCTGCACACACAGGGATGGAGCAGTCAGGTGTTAAATGATCCCAATAATTAATAGGAGTTAACGAAGCGTAACAAACCCCGCTTTGCGACATCAATTATGTCTTTGGATATAACAATGAGTAGGTTAAAATAACAGACAGACACATATGGCCAGGTATTAGTTGCAGCCACTACCAGTGACCTCATATACTGCACAATTAAATTTGGAAGATATTAATGGTTAAACTAATTCTCTATAATTGCAGTCTGGGAATCATTTGCACTTTTAACATTAAGCCACATCTGTTTTTTTCAACAACAACCATTAATCATCGAGATAATACAAGAAGACATCCTGTTTCATTAAGAGTCATATAAACACAATTGAAATATAAATATTAATTCAGGAATCATGCTGTAGAAACAAGATAAATCTCCTTTTTCCTATTTGTCACACAATGGGTAGCAAAGGACAAAGAAAAGCGGAGACATGACATCAGAATGTTTACTTGTTCAGTCAGACAAGGTCACTCCCAAGAAATCCAAACCACACTGCCAGCACTCCACAAGGCAAAAGCACACAGAGAACTTCCGGCTACATGTAAGAAAACTACACTCCTCTGCAAAGCATCAGAAGCCTGATTTTGGGAAGCAGGAGCCAAAAAACTTTGGAATTACCTCCTAACTATCCTTCTTGTTGTTGAGAGGTCCTGAGGAAAAGTAGAGAAACCATTTTCTTCCATGTCAGAGAATGCTTTTGCATACTATTTTAATACATTAATCCACCCTGTCCTTCTCACAGGGCATTCTAAAACTGAAGTGCAGAGTCTGCATCTTCACAGTCCTCCCCTTGCCCATCTAAGAGGCTGAGATATAAAGGACAGATGCCACTAACTCATTTCACATGCCCTGTAAGACTCATCTTCGACACAGCACTAGATGTTTCCAACATCATAATGTGGGAACATTTGATTTCCATCCCCAGTGAAAAACTCCAAATCAGTTACTGAACTACCTGACCACCAAAACATCCATTTATGCTTCTGTGCTTGAGCCAACCCGTGACAAATTAGCAAATCATTGGCTAGAAAGGAGTAAGGTAGGATGACAGATACACACTTTAAATTTATACTCCATTGCTTTTTTCTCCAAAAAGCCTGTTCTGCACAGGTATTTGCTGAAGCTCATATTTAAAGTCCTACTGGTAAGAACTGATGTGTTCAGAGATCCCTGCTCCTCTGCCTTGACCCAAGTGAGAATTATGAAAACTTGAATGCCTGAAAAGAGTCACACTAATACCAGCAGGGAGTCAAATCCTGACTCCAAGTCTGGCCTAGTCGTAGGCAATATTTTCTGTGGGCACAAATGAATGCAGGTTTCAGTGACAATTTCTCGTGTTACATCAGTCTCTGAGCCCTCCTGCTGTCTCCCTTACCTCAAAATGTGCATTGTACCTTTGGAGGGAGTTCAAGATCCCCTGTACAACTAAAGCAGGTCCAGAAATTGCAACCTGGCAGTTGAGAAAATGATGGAGAGGGTAAACAAGGCAAGGTGATGGCCCATCTGTTCTCTGGGAAGGAGCTGCGGCTGATGCTCAGCGCCGCGCCTGCTTTCTCCCAGCAGAGATCTTGGAGCGCCCGCAGCCCAACCCAGGACAGCCAAGTCCTTCATCACCACTCAGTGCCAAGGGCATGGATCATCTCCCAGGATATCTGCTGCCTTTGAGTTTCCCATTTCATAGTTTCATCACAAAATACACATAATAAGATCATTTCTGCCTATGCAAAAGCTGCAGGTAAAGCAACAAACACCACCCTACTCAAGGCAATGGCAACTTGCTGATTACTTCAGTGGGATACAGATTTCATCTTAGAACATTTTATTTGTGTCTGGAAAGATTAAAAAAAAAAAACAAAAACAACAACAGAAAACCCAAATAAACCCGCAAAAAATGCCCCACAAGCCTACTGAGGAACAAACCAGCTATTGGAATGGGCAAGATTGTTAATACTGCTGGGCATGGATCAAACAGACAAACTGCTGAAATAAAATAGGGGTTTTTGCATTATGTATTTACATGCAAGACACAGAAAATATATACAAAGGCACTGGAAAATCCCAATCAATAATAATATCTGGTATAATTTTATTACTGTCCATTTGGTTTTGGCTTCAGCTCCAAGAGGACCCTTTCCTCTCTACGAAGTAAGCAAAACTGTTGAGTTAATGTCATTTTGGCAATCATTTACTGTGAGCTGGGACCTTATCCCCTCCTTCACCTCGGAGCTGCTGAAACCTGGGAAGCCTGCAGGCACAGTCAGCTGCACATCCACTGGCATCCCCCTTTCCTCCAGCCTGTGCCGAGCAAGGAGCGACTGCCAGAAGGTGGCAGCAAGGACTCGGCTGAAACCCACAGAGCGATGCCAAGATCAGCGAGGATCCTCATCTCGCACACATTTTTACCTTGCATTTGAGTCAATAAAAACAAAACGGTGAGCCCTGTTTATCCATTCCTAAAGTACTCCCTAAAATCTTGGGTGGCTCTGACTGTGAAAATCAAAATCTGATAATCCAGAATTGTATCCATGGTTACACTAAAGCTGTCTCGTGAATAATGGTTCAGGTAAGTTTAGCAAGGTAGATGCAAACTAAAGCATTTAATGTTTAAGAAAATAATTATTTTAAATTACCAAGAATCAGGAGCTTTTGCTCAACAAGTATATATAGGACTTATGCAACTGTTTTATATGGTAGATTTCTGTGCAATAAATTCTAAGTACTTAAGGAAAGAATTGAAATAAACTAAAGGTTGTTAAGGAATAGAAGCTCAGTCCTGAAATATGTTCACTGTTTACAGTTCACAGAATCTAATTCAGTATCAGCAAACACACTTTCAAAATTTCAAGTCTACAGAGGGGTATAGCAGATAGAAGGCAGCAGATAGGAAGACATCTCCAGTTTTCCCTCCCAAACTCAGTAAAAATGAAATCTGACTAGATCACATTACTTCTTAAATATTATTTTGAGAACCACTGAACCTTTTTACTTAGGGAATAAACCTAAAAGATGACAGCTCTATTAAAGACTCTGAGAAATTAATCCAATTTATCAAGTTCCCTGAAAAGGGGCAAACAGACAGTGGCTTACAGAAAAGCAGATGACATGCTTTGGTACTGTAGAACTGCTAATTCCATTTTAGGCACCAGAGAAGTCCTACAATATTTACCACTACCAGTACTCACAGCAATAAATGAATAAGCTACTATTAGTTACAAACAGCCATAGGAATAATGGTACTGAAAATCCCACACACTCTGATTTCACTTCAAATTTTCCTCACATTTATTCTTGTTTGTGCTGTAGTAAATCTTAACTAAATTGAATTTGTTGCTTTCAGTGTTTCTGAAAACTAGCCTTAGCAAATTTGGCATTCACTTGGGTGGCAATTCTGTTTCCAGCTATCACCTACACCAAACTTTTATGCTGTCAACAACTATCATGAAAAAGACTAATACGATACATAGGCTATTTTTCTTCCTTTCTATTATTAAAAAGAATGCTTTTCGTAGTCATTCCAATATTTGAACAAATTATTTTGGAGTTACAATAGCAGAAAAAAGGATATTGCCATCAAAAGCTAGTTCAGAAAGCCATTAAAAACCCAGGAAGAAAGTACAAATCTTAATTCAAAGATGCTTCTGGGTTTCCAGATAATTATAGCTGCCAATTTTAATTTCTTCCAGCTCAAAAGCATTCAGAGACAAAAAAATTCCCAAAACAGCTCGGCAAAAAATGTATGCTTTGCTAAAATTTGCATACTTTGGTTCAACTAAAAATTAATTCCATTTTCAACTGATTTTCCACATCTTTTTTTTCATGTAGTGCATTTCTTTGTAGAAATTTGGTCTCTTGCAAGGTAGAAAAAACCATTCCAAAATGAACTGACTGATTGACTTATGCTGCAAAATCCATCAATCAAGATGCCCTCTCCTGTCAGGGAACCAAGTTTAGTCTTTTATCACTGTAATATAAATAACTGTCATGCTGAGGACAAAATAACAAAAACAGCATTCACAAAGGTACTCAGATTCCCTCACGACAAGATTCTCCACAACATGATGTGAAATTTCATAGAAAATTGGGAGAGGTCACAAGTGAAAACAGACTTTCAGTGTCTTCAGTCGTGCCAAAGTAAGGACTACAAAGAGGCCATAACCCAAATTTGGATGTGAACCACGCTGAAATGAAAGGCTGTTGAAAGTTGGAGCCATTCAAGTGTGGGAGTGCAGAGCATTCTCTCCAGCTTCACTCCAACACATCCCCCCAAAATTCCAGCAGCTGCAGTAGAACTGTGCTCCAAACACATTATCAAATTTTATCAACAGAGGTATCAGATAGATGATGATAAATATAGGAATTGTGAAAGGCTTTGTCTGTTTTGACTAACTGTAATTAACAAGGCACAAAGTTGAACTGAAAAGTTGTGTAAGAATGATTCCCAAGGGTCTTTTCATATTGAATATTATGCAATAAATGGACTCATTGTGCCCTATCCATTATTATCATCCTTTTTTTTTTTCATTTTCACTGTCTACTTGCACTGAGAACAAAATGTTGGCCTTTGATGTCCTCAGCAGCAGAATCCCTTACAACATGTCACTTCCAGCAGTAGCAGCATATCCTGCATCCTTTCTGCTGGAGTTAGGAATTACAGCCCTGTTTACTTGTTGCAAGAAAGGACAGTGAAGGCTGCCAGAGCACAACTGCAATGTCAGTCAAACGCAGTTGTCCAGAGCATTCAGTGTCCCCTCTCTTGTGCACATTTTGGCAGCCTTGGAAAGCATCCGGGTCTAGCAGTGAGGGGCTCTGGCTCGAAATCTGAAAGAACTGGGTCACAAGCCCTGGCTGTGACTGGTGTGTTCCTGCTCTGTGCACATCAGTTAATCCTCTTCCTCTTCAACCCCTGTCCTTTCAGATCCAAAGTGCTTTGCATCACTGTCTCTCACCTGATGCAGTCTAAATTCCATCAAATTACATGGAAAATATCTTTCAAGGACTCCAGTAGAGTCACATCTTTCATAGTGTGCTGATGCAGTGCTTAGCACCAAAAAACCCCTCCCCTCACCTGAGGTTAACAGAAAACACGTCTGCTGCAGGAAGAAAATACTATATTTAAGAAGAAATGTCTTACAGAGAGTCTGGAAATAATAACTAAGAACAGTCGAGCTTTTAATTGCAGCTAAAGCACTACTGTCTCAGTAAAGACTGGCAACTGCACCAAGGAAATAAAGCTACCGGGATTTTGTCAGCTTTTGAAAGGTTCTAAGTTAGGAGTTAAGCAAGGTACTGTGGCCAAAAATGTTTTTCTGGATATGAAAGTGCTATCAAAACAGACTTTTTCTTTAAGCTGGGCAGATATCAGGGAGCTGCACAGTGGGAAGGATGGCAAACTACACCCAATGAACAAAAGCTAAGTCATGTCATTCCTGACTTGGGACATTTGCAAGATCATCATCTTTAAATCAGCCTCCATCCTTGGTTCTGACAGTGGAGCTCATAGTTAAGGTCAGCTCCTTTCAAAGTATTAACACCTGAATCAACCAGGACAATTTATCATATGTTAGCTTTTTCTGATTCTGGAATAAATCCCAATTTTACTATAAATCAACACTCCAGTGAATGGTATGCATAGAAAGAAAAGGCTCATTTGAGCCCTGCTGAATTGTACTCTCATTTCAAGAGATGTTGAAAACACTTGACTCTGAAGTTATTCCCAAACAAACAATTCTATCAGTCCTCTGAATTGCTGAATTAAAACAGCTTGAATAGAAGTAATATATTTATATGGATAGGGCTTTTTTTATTATTTCAAAGTGTATATTTTAGAGAGAAAACACCTTCATTAAATGTTCCAGTTTTCACAATATTTGCATTTCCCAAAAGAAAATGCCTGTCAAAATTCTCCAATCCCCTCTATTTCAGAGTTTTTGGTAAATTCTATGTATAGATCAGCAATTTTTTTCACTAAAAACATCCTTCCTTGATTAGAGAGGCAGAATCAAAAAACAACAACATTGTTAGAAATTAGTATAATGCAATCAGCTGAGAACCAAGCTGATCTCTGTGGCACGTGCTCTATAATGAGATGTCTATACAGAGAGACACAGGCCAGTGCAGAAAGGAGGAGGTTCTGTAAAACTCAGGTTATTACTGTTAATCTAGAAAAGGAGGGGTTTGATGCTGATCTGTGTGAAGGTCAGACTTTAAAGTGAAATCCAAGGGGAGGCAAGCAATGAAAACAACCACAACAGAAATAAGGCTTCTCTGAAACACCTGTTTGAATTTGCCTTCTTTTTGTGGTCCATTGTAAAATAATTGCTGAAGACACAGACCAGACAGACAGCTAAACAGCTAAACAGATTATAAAATTTAAAAAAAAAGAAGAATAGCCTTGGTTCTGTCCACCTTCCACTCCACAGTTTAAAATTATAATCTTGTTCTACGAAATACACAAATGAAAAAATGCCATGCTCAGCTTTCAGAAAAAGCAGGGGAAAAGTTCATTTGTTATATAAAACCCTTTAAATACATTTTCATCCCTATTTTCCAGCATCATCTACCAATGATACCAAACAACTCCGAACAGTTATGAACCACGCTGACTTTGAATTCATGTTTTCCCTGATGTTAGCACCATGTCATATGAGAAAATGAAATACATCCCCTGTATGATTCCTCCATTTCATCTGTCTCCTTGTATTTTGCCTTTTCCTTGACAACCTCGACTTGCTCTTTTTCTCAGGTAATCCTGCACTGAGCCCTTGATCCACTCTCCTGGGTGGATGTTCATCTGCCCTGTTACCTGCACTGCTTTTGTGTTGCAGTAGCACCACCAATACTGAGGATAGGAAAAGATCTCTGAACCTGCCTGCAAAAATGAACACTATCACATAGTAGTTCTCGTTTTTCTTTCAGGATGAAGCTGGAGGGGAAGAATCAAAGCGTTTTGAAACAAAACTTACTAAACATATATGGTGGGAAGAATTAATTTACAAAGGAAAGATGTTTCCAGATTAACCAAACAGTGAAAAAACTTATGTAAGTACTCACAAAGGTTAATGAAAAAACCCAAAAACTTTAAGTATCTTAAGAATACAAATTCTGCACTGAGATGGTACTTTGTTATCTCAAATACTCCTAAAGAAAACTATTCAACACTACAGAATTTATTATGACCAAAAGCCAGCAGATTAAAATGTATAGTTCCCTTCCAGTAATTATTTCAGAACGGAACTTTAATTTGTATATTCAAATTCTAGTGGCAGAAGCTTTTTTCAGCTGTAGAACTCCTGTTTCCAAATTTCAAATTTTACTTGTTTAAAAGAACATTCTTCTGTACATGGCTCTTGAGAGTTTAGTTGAGCTTTTTTCCTATCCTTGGAAAACTTGACTAGTCGAGGGTCCATAGCAAGGGGAGTTTGTTTGGTTATGTGAGGGTTTTTTAAGGAGTACAGAGAGCACTCAAGAAAGTAATACAGTCTAATAACTACAATAGTTTAATCCCATCTGAGCTATAGTTTCTATGTTAGACAAATTATCTCTGCTCTCGCACTTGACTCTGCTTCAATTTGCAGCAAATGAAAACTGTGTTCTTATAAGTTCAGTGCAAAACAAATTAGAAAGGAAAAAAAGGTCAGATCAAGCAGAATTTACTTAGAAAGGCTGGCAGAGACATTTGCAGCAGTGGGTTCAAAATCTGAGCTTAGATTCACATCCAATTTAATATGGCTTTAGAGGGGTGAAATTGCTGTCTGATCATTCCCATAAGGGGAGAAGGAAAGATCAGAATATATTCCCAGACTTGGTAATTTTCCAAGCAGAAGTAAACCTGGCACACACTCACTTCCTGCAGAGTGAGACATTCTCACCTTGTCAGACGATGAGGAAGAGCCTGTGCTGAGAATATCCAACTTCCTTACCAGTGGCCATAGGTAAAAAGGTGTGCACAATACTTACTGACACTGATGTTTCTCTGCCCTTGGTTTAGCTTGAGGAAGCGATTTAGACATGCTTAAAAAATTTACACACCTTGAGCCCAGCCATTTGGCACTAATAGAAAGCACAGGCATCACACAGGAGTTTAATTAAAGCCTCTCTTGCTAATCATTGGGCTGCAGCAGACAGGGGAAAAGGCACAAGGATTCAAGGGCTTCTGCAATGCTCATAGGAGTGGGATTTATGGTAATGTGTGAAGTTACAGATCCTTTCTCAATCTATTGGCCAAACTAACATATTGTTAGCACTTTGCTTTTCTTGCCTCTGGCCCTTGCCTCCTAAAGAAAAAGAGGACCAGAAGAGGCAGAGATGATTTCCTACAGTCTGTCTCAATACTTGTTCTGTGCAAGAAAAATGAAATGGAAGTGGATCTATGTGAAAATGGGATTAACAGTACTGGGAAAAAATGAAGATGGACATGGCTGAGCTCAGTGTTAACCACTTGGCTTTGATCCCACATATCAGAGAAGACCGAGAGGTGCAGCATGTTACGACATAAGGCGCTGATATTCTGAGCCCATTCCCACCTTAGGAAACTCAGAGAGGTTCTGCCACAGACTCGGTAGGAGCAGGATCATAAAATGCACATGTGGTGTCTGAGGAGGTTTAAATATTTACAGTGCCTTGGCTGCAGATATCATTAAAATCTTAAGCCAATGCTTTTTGTGTATATCTTCATTACTTAAGTATGAACACTCTGCTCTTGGTACAATAAATTTCAACTTAATTTGTTTTTTCTCATTTTGCTCTGAATAATGTGTTGGCATGGAAAAAAATTTTTTAAAAAATCCATCCACTTGATATTAGAGTATTAAAACATCACTAGGCCATAATTTCATGGTTATGTTATATGCACAGTTTCAAGCTTGTCGCTAAAAGCTCAGAATTGCAAACTATTATAATTGCAAAGCAAGTACAGAATTGCAAATGAGCAAAGAGTTTCAAAATAGAATGGTTGAAATTATAATGATGTTGATCCACGCGGTGTCATCCAAATAAATTCTTTAGAAAATTCTGTTCAGTTTCCAAAAGTAAAACTTTTTCCTTCCACATGCATTATTTGTCCTTTTCACTAAGCTGAACAGTCAGGATTTTTTTAGAAAGCCAAAGCATTTCCAAGTTTGTATGATACTTGTGTCATGACTAAAATTTTGGCTTGCGATTTAGGCAGAAGCCTGGAATTATGAGAAGATGTAAGACTTGTGATCCTGTGCTGCTGATGTGTTTTGTGAAAGGATGGCTCAGTTGTTTGGCTGGGCATCAGGCAGCACTCTGCTCTGCTGAACCAGATCAAAGTGCAACAGCATGGACAGAATTACTGGGCCATCAGAGTATTCCCTTTCCTTTGCTGGGAATTAGGCAAGTAAGATAAGGACAGCTATAGAAATGTCTGAATCGGGCACATTTGTAAGGCTCACTTAGACACTCAACTTGTCTAGATTTCCAGCAAACCTAACAGATGTCTAAACAATCTGACACACAAAGACTATGAAATAAACACAAATTGTTTTCTTTTGGACAAAAATCATGCCTTGACCCAAGCAAGCAGTGGGTGCTGTGCTCAGCCTTCTGACAGAAGAGTATTCCCCTCACATGACACTTGTACATCCTGGACAAAGAGAACAGAGCAAAAGAAAGAATGAGCACATTCCAACTCCTAAGCTCAGGTTTGGGGAAAAAATAAAAAAGGAGGCAAGTATCACAACAGAGAGCGATATACCAGTATTTTCTAACTTTTTCCAATAGATCAAGCAGTGTCCCTACCTACATACACCTGAAATTCATCAGCAGGTGACTGAGAGACTGCAATAACCACCAAAACTTTCACAGCTTCAGAGACTTCTAGAGCTGGTAGCATTTTTGGATTATTTGCTGTCTGGTCTCCTACAGATCAGAGCATCTTAAATATCACAAGAAAATTTAATTAAATCAAATACCTCCTATTAAAATAATTAATGCCTCAGAAAGGAGTCCAAGACTTCTCAAGGCAGCAAATGCAGAACACTTCTCCTTTATCAGGTACTTTTTCTTCCCCCTCCCAATTTCAGGCATTAACCACCAGTCTTTGAACAAACTGTGTTTCTCCATCTGGAGCAGGTGTGCTCTGCATCCTAAATACAGACTCTTAAGTAATATCAACTAAACAGTTATCTACTGCCTGCCATTGTTTCTCTTTTGCACTCCAAGGCAGCCAATTCACATTTACTAATTTTGCAGTTGAAGAGATTAGACTGCTTAGTCTGAGGCCTTCCTTTTTTGAATTGTCTGAGGGCTTGTATGAGACACTTTTAAAAAGTGGCCTCCTGAAAGGCAGGAATACAGCACTGCCACCTAACTACCAGCAGAGTCCCAAAGGCAGTTATGGAAGGTCTCCCTTTCTCCAGCTGCTCCCTAGCTTTGACATGGGGGTGCCCATTCCCAGTTGATGTTCCAGATCTCTCCCAGAGTCAGGCTGCTTTCCCAGACACTTCCCTTTGCTCTGCAGAGCTGGCCTCCATCCCTTTTATGTTATCAGAGATGGCATAATGAAACTGGAGATGGATGATGGGAATTTTGAGCAGCACCAGGCATAATATCCTCCCCCTTTGGAATTCAGTAATGTTTTACCATTGACTTGCACTTCATCAAGTCTGACAAACAGTTTATTCTTAATTTATTTAACATAAGCTTTAATTATTTGGTTTTGTACTTCTTTATTAGTGAAATGCCATCTGATACTGAAGGTACCTTTATGAAACTGAATTCTATTATTTCATGCAGGTAACTTTATTAGACAAGTACAGAATAATTTCTGAGATTTCCTGTTATTGATTGCATTGCTATCCGTAGGTCTTTTTTTATTCAGTTCCTTATGAGGCTTTTTACTCTTCTGAAAAAAATAAATGCAGCATCACCAATCTATAAGTAGCTGGTTTTGTTCTTACTCTCTCATTTCTGGAGTTTCTAAGCTTTTACTTTGTTACAACTCTCATTAAAATTTAATGTCAGCTGATGGAGACTTCCCTCAGCTTCTTAGAAATCTGAGATGAATGCTATTAAATTTAAAAATGTGAAACACAGCTCCTTTGGGGTAGTAAGTTTAGCAGCACCTTGATGAAATGCAAGTGCATGCTGCTGCTTTTTGAATGCATTTGCATACAACCCTTGGAATGCCTCTATCTTCCCTTTTTTTATTAGGCTTTTTTCTCTCCCTACAGCAGGCCTGGGCACGTTGGAGAAGACAATCCTTTCTCAAATCACTGTGCTGGCAGCCACTGAAAAATAGTGTGTACAGTGGTGTCACACCAGAATTTTCCATCTGTCTCCCAAAGTCCTCTCCCCGGCACCCTCACTGTCAAACACAGGGTGGGTGGGGCTGCTCTTCTGGCCAAGTGTGACTTTCTCTGATTTAGCAAATGTTGGGGAGATCTACGTTGGGGGATGAAATTATTCCAATAATATCTGTTATTATGCTCTTAGTTTCACTGGGTCAACACATTTCAGAGTTAAGAACTTGAACTAGAAATAGAAAACTTACTATATGCCGATCCTTGAAATAATTTTCCTTTGTTAAGGTTCTAAAAAGAAAAAGCTGACAACATCCAACACACTGAGAAACAGCAGCTATGCACTGCAGCCATACTTTATAGCATTTTTAATAGCTAACTGTGGATTCAGCACCCCTAAAATAGTATCATTCTGGAGCCAAGCAATATGATGCCATTAAAATTCTTTACTCATTTATTTGAAGTTGTTTCACTGACTTATTCCATTGCCATCTAAGCCATTACAATATCAATTGCAGTGTCTCCCAGTTATGATGTTAGGGTAATTGCAGCCTCATACATTTCC
Source organism: Anthoscopus minutus (assembly GCA_013399455.1). Lineage (NCBI taxonomy): Eukaryota > Metazoa > Chordata > Aves > Passeriformes > Paridae > Anthoscopus > Anthoscopus minutus. Next base: position 41,278 of record VWYI01018070.1, read on the forward strand.
ATTTTTTTATGCTAATTTTGGTTGCTTCACACAGCCCCTCTCCTGATGTTAACTGCACTGCCTCAGACAGTTTGACTCACACAGCGACCATTCCAAGGATACATAACTGCAGTTTATTGGCAGTACCTGGACTTAGGCCTGCCATTTACATCAAAATTAATTCAAGATCATGTTAGGTGTATGAAGGAAAAATTTGTTATATTGACAGTAATTCCACTCTAAAGCACTTGGATTACAAGTCTATTGTAAAGGAGGAGGGGAAATCACATTCCAGACCTTCAGCTACAGCACATTTACAAAAAAAAAAATCATATTATCATATTTTATTATATTTCCTGACTTTTTACTGTATGAAAAAATTGAATGTTCTTCTGTTTCTCAAAATGTTTAAAATGAAGTTTAGCCACAAGTAGCCCAGAAGACCTTCAGAGATGATGGAACCTGCTAGGCTCTGCTTCCCTGCAGCAAGGAGTAGGAGAAATCCCAGGTGTGCTGTGCTTGGGAAGGAGATGGAACAGGAAGCTTTCATGTCTGAGGGACCCACACATGCTGTGCACAGAGTAGGGCTCCTCCACTACCCCACAGGTAATGTACCTGCCCTGGAATCACCCCCTCACCCTTCTCCTTCTGCATCCCACACCCCTTAGGGAGGGAAGCAGCCATCTGTGCACTGGAGAGAGGAGAGAGGAGAAAACCCTGCCTTTATTCACCAAAGCTATATAATCTTTATATGCAAAAAACTAGATCCTGCTTCCCAAGCCACACACAAAAACGTCCAGTTAAGCCAGCAAGTGGTCACTTAGGAGCAGAGAAGGGAAAACCATAATTCTGTGGAATGAGGTAAGTATAGAACAAGAATTTTGTAATTGCCCTGTCTCGCCTGACTCCAAGTCTTGGTGCTCTTTCCTATCCCAGCCATCAAGAGTTAGAAAAGAGAGATCAATAAAAATGAGGGTCAAACGTTCATTATGACAATAATGATCAATAATCATGTTATTGACCTGGAAATACAATTTAAAAAAATTAAATGCAAGAAACTCATAGTGCATCACTCTTTTTAATTAAAGTGCTTACTGCTGGGTTCCTCCAATGCCATTTGTCTGAACTGTCAGCTATTTTTACAGAATTACAGAAAAAATATGAGCCACTTGTAGGTTTATCTGGAGTTTAAAGACATCATTTCTGTTGGTAGCAAAGAAATAACTGAAGTTAAAAATCCAAAAGCAGCTACATGAAAAAGCTCTATTATCCCAACAGATTGTTATATAAGTTTTCTGAAAGTTTACAATCAACCTTTTTGCCTTGTTCTCTGTAAGCGGAGAAAAGCCTAATAACGAATAGAACAGACATGAAATAAAGGAAATTATTTGCAGCAAACTGATGGCTATCTTTGTATGATAGGTATCTTCTTATGGCTTTCTTCCTCTTCTATTCTAGCTTTATTTGCTAATTTTCTGCTAAATCTAGCAGTTTAAATATGCTTTCTCACATATGCCCCCAAGTAAGAATAAAACACGTTAGGAGTACTGTGCCAATATTGATAGGCTTGGCTTTAATGTAGTATTTTAATCCAGTGGAGAAGACTGATGCTAACATGTCTCAGACACAGAACAGTGCTGATTTATCAAAAGGTGCCTGAAGAGAACCGAGTGAGAGTTACAAAGTGAGTTATGAAGGGCAACAACGAAGCAGCTCATCTGTGGAAGAGTCCTAAAGAAGCCACAGTCTGCTTAGGAGACAGAAGATAGAAGATGTTTACAATTAGCTAAATGAGAAATTGTTTTCATAAGAAACTCAGTCCAGAGAGAGTTCCTGAATAACAGCACGACCAGATTACTACAACATGACTTTATATTCTAAGTGCACTGGCAGTTATTCAAATTAATTACTGAAATGTTTTTATGCTTCTAGCTTTGAATGCAGGCACCCAAGGTCTATTTAAGAAATATGGGGAGAAAAACCTGTTTCAAGAGTGAAAACCAGCTTGTTCTGCAGACAACCACACAATTTTCTTTTTCCTATTACCGTGTCCTTTTCCAGCAAGGACAGGAAAATTACATCCTCCAGGTTTTTGGGCTGCAATACTCTCTGGAGGATATCTGAAAATATTTCCATTACACTCTCTACACAGGATTTTACCCACCTTGCTGTTTTTCATGCCCTCATTATTCACTAACCCCATGAGCAGGACAGGGGTCCCAGGACTGCAGACTGTACCAAGCTCCTGGCAACCAAGAAGTTCTGCCTGAACAGAAAGTGCTCTGGGAGAGATGAACTCTCACTTTTACCTTCACACAACCCTGATCCTCTGCTCCCTTTGAGGGTGGATGCCTGGCATTCATCAGGTTCCTCAGCTGCCCTCCCTAAACTGGCTGTTTTCAGGGGCAACACTTTCCTCTCTGCACCAGTGTAAAATGAATTGTCTTTAATAGTTCTGAGTACTTGCAGTGGCTGAACCAATTTGTCCCTAGGTAAATTTGGCTAATAAAGCAGTTTAGCAGTTCAGCAAGTTCAGCACATACTTAAACCAATGTGAATAGGAACACAAATACAGACTTTTCCCGTTCTCTTGTGGTAATTACAAAGTCATTTATCCCTTTCTGACTAGACAACTAAGAATTTTTCCTCCCCACTAATACAGCTACTTTCTGGCAGTTCCCTGAAATGGAGGACTTCTGATCAATTTCTGTTAATTTGATAAATACAATCAAATAAATTAAGCATTAAAAAAGAAAGAAAGGAAAAGAAAAAAAGACAAAATGCATCACTCTAAGTCCTGGGCCTTAAAAGCTCATTTAGTCTGGGCACTCTGCCCACCACTGAACTGATGAAAGGGGAATCAATTCCATGCACCTTAGTGATGATCTTCTCCCTAAAAAAAGCCCTTTCTATGAGATCAGATGTTGTGAAATAGCTGCAGCTCCGTTCCAAATGATGAAATTAGGTGTTACTTTTTTCGAGTGCTGGTAGGTCTGCATTATCTATGTTTTCAGCTCACTCCTAACTCAAAACACTAATGCAGATTCCCAATGTTGAATATCATTATCACAGCAGTCTCAAAGATGTTCTAGCCAGAGTAAGGATGAAAAGGCTAAATGATTAATTGAAAACACCCATGGTAGCTAATGGGATAGCAGTTCAGATTCCCTAATTATATCTATTGCCAGTATCTTTAGGATAAAGGAGCTGAGAACTAACCATCTCAGACATGCTATCCACCCAGAGGTTTGGCCCTTTTATGGTTGTTGTGCTTGACCTTACAAGCTGCTAATGAACTCCTATTCATTGCTGCATATCAGACTTTCACAAACACAGATGATGAATCACCACAAAGTCCAGAGGAGGAGCTCCTGCTCCTGAAAGATCCAGATGCATTAAAACCAGGAAGCCTGCTCCTGCCTACTGGAGGAGTCCTGGAAGGAGATGAGCTGTGGAAGGACTGCTCTCTAGAGTGTGCCACTGCTGGCACATGGCTGCAGAGAGATCCAGCCCTCCTAGGAGGCAGAAAGTCACAGCGACAGCAGCCCCTCCAGTCTAATCTTTGTGTAAGCTGATTAAGTGAGGTTGTCCTTTCATCTGTTCTTGTGTCCTCCAGAAAAATCTGTAATGATGTCGGCTATTTTGGAAGCAGCAAACAAATGCCTTCGTTTGCATGACAATGCAGCTGGAGTTGGGAGCAACTCCGATGTGAATTGATGGCAGAGTGAGGGCCACTGAAGGGACACTGAGCTATAAATTAGGGCTAAACTGTAAACCAGGGGCTGCAATGGCCCACCTAGGGCTCAGGTCTCCAGCAGGAGCCAAGGGAACAGCGGGTGGCCCCTCTGGAGCTTCGGGATTATGTAGGGAGATGATACCTGAGGGCTCAGGAGGAAAAGGAGGAACAAGCAGGAATCACGAGGGCACTGGCATTCCACCAAAGAGTCATTGAGGACTCCCAAGAGTTGGTCATATTACTTCATGCCTTAAACTGAAAATTCTTGTTCCTTTTATGACTTTGAACACAAGCTTTCACATGACATGAGACACTCCCAGTTCCCACACACAATGACATAATAATTTAAGAGCTCTATGGCGAGGACATGGCATAATGTCAATTCTAACATGAATGAACAGGAAAGAAAAGGCATCAACAGAGAACGTGTGAATGTTTGCTCTGCTAGTATTGACTGTAGATTAAGTTATCCAGGATAGTGGTATTCCATCTTAAAAGAAAAAAAAAGGGGAGTACCACAGGAAAAGCTGTGAGAAACAGGAAACAATAAAACCTTCATATGTAATCCTCTCAAATCTCAACAACGTCTTCTGAAAATACTTCAGTTTGAATTTCAGTATAAGACAGTACCATTTCCTCTCTAAAATTTTACATGAAACCCAGGAAAGACATAAACAATTCTGGCTAGTCAAAATTATTCACCAGGAACCAATAATACTGTGTGGGAAAACTTGATCTCAGGCTATAAAGATACAACCTGGAAGAGGCACAAAGCTTTGATACAAAATTTGTTGCGGCAGAACTGAACAAGAGAGGTCTTTGTTCTCATTTTTTGCTGTCTAGTATAGAAATATGCTTCTAAGCGTTAAGAAATTCAAATAGCACTATATTAGTACCAGACTACTCATATGTATTAATTAATTTGTAGAGGCCCTGTAATTATCTTTAGCTGATCTGAAGGATGCTTGTTTTTTGAAAGGAAATTACATGCTCAAAGATACAACTGAATAATCTAAATGTGAGAAATAACATTCAGAATTAAGGAAGGGTCAGCAAAATGGGACACTTGGCAGTCACCTCCTGCCTAAGTTCACTCAAGATTTTATCCTTCCTTGAGAGGATCAACAGATATTAAAAAAAGCAGCAGATGGGGAAAACCTCCACAGGCCCTGTTTAGCGAAACTGAGTGCTCTGGTTAGTCCCAAGGCAACAGAAGAAAGGAAACTAACACAAACATAAATTAAATACAAATACAAACTCTTCTGTGTCAGAGCTGTGCCATCAATTTAGTCAGAGCAGCCTTGGGGAAATCAACTTTTTGTCAGTCAGTGCTGGATGGTTTGGGAACTCCATTTGATCATGGTGCAGCTGGAGAAGCTGAAATCATCATCTTCTACCCTTTAAAGTGTCAGGGAGGCTCAGTTAACCATCTAGTGACCACTACCAAGGGCCCAGGCCTCCACCAGCACTTACTCAAGATGTGCAACTAAAAAATAAATAGGAGATTAGCAGTATGGAAGGCACTGCAGAAAGAACCAGATTCATGCCTGGCTTTGCAGATCCAGCACAGGAAGAAAAAATTTGAATAAAACTGGAAGAGAAGCTTTCCAAGAAAGGTCCTGCTGGTTTTGATTTCTAGATGCTTGCTTTGGAGACTCATTATCGGAACATACTTGCCCTTACTCTCTTGCAACTCCTCAGCTAAGCCTTCCATAGCAAAAACAGACTGAACAGGCAGGTTGCAGGAATTCCTTCTTATTTCACCTCTTCCAAGGTTTAAGATGGCTGCACCTCCTCATCAAACTGCATTACAAAGATTGTTTTGCTTCTTTTAGTAGAAAAAGTATAAAGTATACATGCAGCTCCTTTACCGTTCTCCCCCTAGGCTTTCACATCAAGTGTATTTCTCACCTATTTTGAAATATTCAAAATTAACAAATTCACACTCTCTTTCCCAGCCTCATTACACATTTGATAAAGGCCTGAGCAGTAACTCTGATTCTGAACTCAGCTTGCAGAGATTCCAGGACCTTAAGACAATTCTCTATTCCCAATCTCTCCTATGCAAAACAAGGACAGAGGAAAATGTTAAGAGTGCATTTGGGAAGATAAGTCTCAGCTACATTAATTCAAAGTTTGTTCAATTTTAATTACAACATTTGAAATGAGATAACACAACACCATGGAGAGGAACTCTAGCAATGTGCCAAATGTTTTTATAATTCACCACAATATCCTTACATCCTGCTGTTCAGCTTACAGTGACTTTTCCTTTGCCAGCCAGTAATACCACTCTAATCACCCACTATATTTGAATTTTCCCCCTAAGAACTATATATTTGATATTATTAGCACTCCTGTATAGAACTGTAATAATAGTTCCATTTCCTTAATTTAATTTTCTAGCTAGGAAAAAGGTATTTGAATGTGCAAAACCTTACAATAAATTCTGAGAATTGGGAGTTTACAATGAAAACCCTCACCGCAGAGAAATCTTTGCTCAGTCAGTGAATTATTTGCACTTTTCTGCAGGGCCTCAAAGGCACCAGGGCACCAGCTGTGATCTATCAGGGTGATCTACATGACCATGAGACAAAGGGTCAGAGAAGAAACATGTACAAAAATGAGAAAAAATAAAAAAGGCAAAAATAAAGCAAAAGAAAGGCATATTTCCTCTGAGTTTACAAATTGCTCAGAGGAGAATTAGGAATCAGGACCTTAGAGGTACTTCTGCCCAAATTATGTTCTAGTTTCCAAGTTATTTCAAGCCTAAGCAGTGCCTTTTGAATTTATAGAGCCTTGAGGAATGATGGGTCTCATCTTTTCACAAGTATTGCTGTGATGAGGAGGCACAAAAGTTGTGCTTCACCTGCCAGAATTTCACAACTGGTTCACTGATTTTGACTGCATTTTTTGAAACACTGCGTTGTGAAAAGGCTGTCCTTACAAACGAAGTTAAAGAACATAAATTCGTATAGTTCTTGATCAAAAGTAATGTTTGACAAATCTGATGAGATACAATTCTGGAAAATAAATATAAATGTATGGTATTTTTGTCTTTCTAATGGTGTGGTCCTAGTACTGCCCACTTCACATTACAGTCTACTTTTCGGTCCTGCAGCACAAACCCAGATTTTACAACTTTACCACTTACAATTCAAGCTGCTAATTCACTTCCAGCTAAAAGCTCTTTGGGCTGCTTTATCAGCTAGAATCACTGCTTGGAAATATTGCATGATCTGTGAGACACTGCAGGTTGTTTCTGAAACACCAGCCATCTCTTAGATTCCTTGCAAGATTTTCTCTCCTTTTCTTGGTAGCTAAAGTAGTTTGCTTTAGATTTCTGAGATTACTGTCTCAGTCCCGAAACAGAAAATACTGGTCTTTGTTCCCAAAATGGAAGTGCTTCTCTAAACCTTCTAAACCCAGTCTTAAGACTCAGGTTAAAAGGATGTTGTATTCATTCCTGACAGTGACTAAGCTCATGACTCGTGATACATAAAGCAGTGAAAGGCTTAGACCTTGCTTTTCCTGGTTTTTTCTTTACTAATTATTCTTGTTTATTATACAGGTTTTCATACAGTCTGAAGCACAGCTGGGAGAGACACTCTCTATCTGGTTAAGCTTTTCTTACTATCTTCAGCCTTAAGTCATCTTCACTGATGTCAATATAAGACTTAACTTCAAGCATTGGATTTGTTCCATAATTATCAAAGGCCTTTAGTTCAGTATCATCATTTTACTTAAAAGGCTCCGTTCACTTTATATGTGCTGCCAAATCCAGCTGCTCCCAGTTCTGTAAAATGAAGGTTATTTGTCTGAAATGTACCTTCTCCAACATTTACTTCTCAAGGTGCTTGAGAACAGGTTAAATATTTACTTTTAATAACAAGAATTCCCATTCCTATTAAAACACTCCTGAAAAGTTATTCAAAGAGTCATTTTACCTAAAAAGAAAAACTGAAAATGTGTTTCTGCAATAATGTAGCAAGGACACATTACCAGGTTATTAGCACCAAAGGCACATTTACAATACCTGAACTTCATTAGGACACACACTGAACAATATTTTCAGCTTCAACAAATAACTTATTGCATATGCTCGTATTTTTAAAATACTTGAGCAATGTTATGTTACATAAATATGGCTCTCAGCTAGCTGTCTTCCTCAGGATGAAATGTAAATGTATTTGTCATTACACTAATGAAGGCAGTGCTTCAGTGCATTTGAAGGGTTGCCAAAGTGCCAATACAGGCGTTGAAACAAAATCAGTTGTCAATAGCATGAGACAAGGGCATGGCTGTTATTAGTAATGATAAATAGGTAGAAAGTCCTTTAGCTCTGTCCAAATCCTGATAAAGACACTAGAAACACCACATGGTCCTATCCTTCAAGTCCTACTAGGGGTTGTGGTGTTTGATTAATAACTTGGAGTCTATAAATAGAAACTTTTGGGCAAAGTGAACTGAGAATCACAGTCTAACTCCTTCTACCTAAAATTTCATTGTGATTATTTGGCAACTTAAAATTACTTTCTGGAAATATCCCAACAATTACTCCAAGCAAAGGCCAACAGTTAACAGGAGCTGGGACAATTTCCTGCTGACAGATTCGATTTTCTACACGCAAAACAGCAAATATCTCCTATACTCAGAACCACAGTGAAATATTGTGGGCTTCTTGCAAACCATTCTGTACTTTTGGGTTTGTCAAGGAGTGTTTTTAGGATCTTTAACCGAGCAAAATTCTACAATATCTTAGGAAAAATATGGGGCTTATTACTAATGATAATAAAAACGAGTACCACTACATACCTTTTATTACCATAAAATACAAAATTCCATTTCATTACCTGCTAGCACTGGATAAGGCAGCCCTAACCATCTGTTGGACACTCAGTGCAATTTCAATCCTGATCAAGTCTGAAGTCTTCCATTCGCCACTTACAAAATAAATATTCCCTATGGCAGATTAGCACTGGATTGCTGGAAATACTTTTTTATTTCTGCCTTTTCTGCAACAGTAGATAAAGTTCTGAAGGAGGAGGAGGAAGAGTTACTTAAAAGGGATTTGTCAACCGCAGTAATTTTGAGAGTGCACAGGTACATCATTTGAGCCTCAAGTACACTTACAAGGAAAATGAAAAATGATGACCAAAATTTTGTGTATACGTAATACCTGTGTTTATTATTTAATATATGTATCTTGAAATAAATTGGAACATTGAGATATCACTTAGTAAGTTTATTGCAAAACAACAGTTCCTATTTGGACTGAATTATACCAGTTCCAGGCTTAAAAGAAGCTGAACAGAGTTTAAAAGGGATCTGTCTTAGAGAAGTAATTTAATAACAAATACCTGTGTTGCAGTAAAATTTCTGCTACTCAAATAATGAGTGGCCTCCCAGCTTTTGTACAAATACATGGTACCACAGGAGACACAAAACCCTTCTCTGAAATAATTTAAATGGCACTTAACTTAAAAATCTGGAGTTGGATGGAGACACTGGCCTCAAGAAAAAGCCAAGATAATAATGTAAATACACTGATTTACACATAACACTACAAAACCATTCACCTGCTCTATAAAACATACTCAGTACAAACATTTCTTGTTTGGTAGGAGGCTGTTATTAAACTAGATTGGTATTGACAGTTCTCTCTGTGGAGAGTCATTACAGGTGAATTATAGCGACAGTTTTTGTTGGGATTGACTGTCATTATAAAGCGTCTTTATTCGGTTGATTAAAACTCCCTGAATCTCCCACTCCATCACATTTTTCCCTATTGTTCTCCATCTCAGCTTGAATATTTTGAAATAATTTAAGCAACTTATCCCCAGCAGGAAAAATTTATCTTTTCTCACATTTTAAAAGAGTCAGTATAAACTTTTGGGTTGCTTTTAAAAAGAAAGACATGGACAGAAAATCCCCAGGATTTTCTGCCACTTAATCTACATTTGTAAGGAGTTGCAGAGATACACAGAACCATGTCATACAGCCAGTGACAAAGGTGGCAACAAACTGGGAAACATGCTTGTCAGCCCTATTTACAAGTCCTACCAGTCTGCCTCAAAATTTGCATTAACACCTTGTCAGAAATGTAGCATTGAAAGATCTTTTAAAAGTCCAACTTTCCCGGAGAAAACACCCTGTCTTATTGCATTATTTACAGACACTAAAAGATGTTATTAGAGAAGAACAAATCAGAGAGTGGCAATTTCATTCACTGTTAAATTTGTTATCTATTATTATTCCACTTCCTCCCAACTTCCCCACACTTACATCTACGATTCAGTGCAACCCCATAAAAATCCTGCAATTTCATGTGGAGCAACTATGCTTGTACAGAACTATGCAGCTAGAATTTCCTTAAAATTAACAGCCCAGAAGATGTGAATTAAGTACAAGTATGAGAGTAACTAATGTAACTAATGTTACAGAACATGTACCACACAGCCAGCAGTTCCTGAGCCCCACTTGGGCCCACCCCAGGCTCTCACAAAGGTCTAAAAAGCAGCATTCCTCAGTTATAAAGAGAGTTTGGAACTCGAGTGCTCTGCATGTGGAAACATATTTTGAAACAGTAAAATCAGAAGTTTTAAACCGAAATAGTTCAATGTGGTTTGTATGAATAAGGAATAATCTCCACTCAAGATCTGCGCTGGTGTCTTTCAGCAGACACTCCCTGGGACTGCAGGTGATGGAACTCGGAGCAACCCTCCCCTGTTCATCTGGCAAACGACCTGCAGCTTAATCTCTGCTGGCTACAGGCAGGAAAACACAAAACTTCGAATTAAATCAGAACATACCAAGCACCCAGACCGTTTGTATTTGCCTTTTCTCCTTTTCAGCTCTCCCAGGGAAGACTTCATACTAAGCTGCAGAGCTGAGTTTTCCACAGGTCACCTCTGAGCAAAGAGTGATTCAAATTCCCAGTAATCAGAAATTCAGATTAGTCGGTGGGATTTCAGTTCCCAGGTAGAAATCTGTCAATTGCCCTGAAGCTGTTTATGCAAATCCCCAGTTGTTCACACAAGTAGTACCCTGAAGTCAATGACTGCTTTTGCATGACAAAGGGAGCACGATTCAGCCTCTTTAGAAACACTTTTTTAAGTGGAAGGGAGCCTACAATTCCCTCCCTACTGCACAGATCCTCCGCGGATAAGCACACCGAATAATGACCTTTCGGGGGGATTCAGACCTTTTGATTAGTAATTAAAGTAGGCTGTACCACTCCAAGGACACCTGAGTTCACAATATTCTTCCACAAGGGAGATCCTGCAATGCACGTTGTTCACAGAGCTATGGATAAAGAATTATGGACCTGGACACCAGTGTCCTGAAAATGGATCACTTAAAAAACCCAACTATTGAAAAAAGGGCAGAAAACCCCTGCACATCAACAAACCCTGTATGGTCATGCCATCAATAAAAGGAAGCATTCAGAGGTTAATTATTTAGAGCAAATACCTCACTGGACTTCAGTGAAAATTAGCAATGGCTTCACGTAAGGATTTTTGGTAACATCCTCTGATACTCATTTGCCTCTAAGGTATGTTTAAAATGATGGGCTGTCTCACTTCGTGTTGGCTTTCTCCCACTTAGTCTCATGGGAAAAGTGGAAAATCCATCTTTTTCTTGTCAAGTTCATGAACCAGTCTAGTCACAGGGATCAGATAAATAAAGGGATGAGACGAGTCTATCAAAAATTACGTTCCCACTAGAAGGAATCTGTACCTCCTGACAACTCAGAAATAAGGCCCTGCCTTTAAGTTCACAGCACTTTCAACAAACCACCTACTAAGCATTTACTGAGGATTCTCTTGGGAATCTCATGGATATTCTTGGCAATTCAGCTCTCCTGTCTGACAACCACTCCACTTGAGGGAGAGGTTACAGGTGTAACATATGTATGTATTTTATATATTACAATAAATATGATACAGATATAATACTATAATAATTATATTATAATTGTATATATATTAGAATGTTTATGTTATGTACAGCCTGCCCAGGTCCATGCCCTTCCCCATCCAAACATCTCCACAAACAGCAACTGAAAGGAAGAAATGAGAGTGTGTAGCATACATTGCTAGCATTTGATGGATGTCCACAGGTATAAGTGACATGGATTTGTAGTCTCAGGAAATTTCCAGCCAGCCAGAATCCAAGCTGTAAATGACCACAACAAGCACTAAGTAGCTTTCACCAAGAGACAAAGGCTAAGGAGGCTATGGCAGATCTGAGGCAGGCACAAGAACATGCTGCTTGCTGTTAAATGCACCATTTAATTATTCAAATAAACCCACGAGGTTTTATTTTTATGGTTCCAAATTTGATTTCCCCTTTGGTTTTCAGTGCTGCACGTTGCAGGTACTTCCCTTCCCATAAAGCTCACGCTGCATTTTCAGGATTCCCCAGCAAAGCAGTCCTGCCAGAGCCAGTTTCTAAAACATGTGAGGCTACAATGAACATCAGTGTGAAATCTCCCGGGGAGCTCAGTGCTCAAGAACAGGGATATCATAAGAGGGAAGTGAGGATAAGAGGGCAGATGTAACCCCGAGTTCAGAATCAGAGGTGGAATGGTTTAACACACGGTATTACAAAATCCCTCTGACCCCAGGTGCCAGGAGCAGGAGGCTGATTCAACTACAAAGAGAACGATAAAATCAAAAGCAGAAAAAAGCAAATGAAATGTTCTGACCGCTGTGCAGGAGATGACTTCATGGACCTGGAGCTGCTGCAGCTACAGTTCGGGGAGTTTTGGAAACAGAGGAGTGAGACAGATGTTTTGATAAGGACAACAGAAAGGTTTGCAGTTTGATACAGAACAGGTGTCGATTCTAATCATTGCAGGTGCAGAGAGAACATTGCAGCTACCTATCCTAATTACTTAGCACTTAAGACATGTTGATTTGAATGCCTAATACATGTTCCTTAAGAAAAAAGGAAAAAAAATAAGGTTACTCTTAATAGCCCTGGTCCTTCCCATGATCAAAAGGTAGTTTGGTTCCAAGGCCCATATGCCATTAGTAATTACATTTTTGTCACTGAATTAGCATTTCATTAGTAAAATGAACAAACAATTCTAGTTTGCAAATGCAACTCCCTTGAACAGCACATAATCCTAGATATAGATGGAGTGAAAATAAGATGCAACAAATGCATTCCTTTGTCACTAAGTATTCTTTGCTGTGCTGCTACTCAATGCTCCTGCTGTGGTGATGAAACAAAGTTTCTTCCATTCCCTTCTAATGACAGGGTACCCACAGCATAACAAAGAAAGAGAAGAAAATCAAAAGGCCAAAAAAAAGAGCAAAAATATGCTTGGTCTGGGTCACTCTGTCCCAAATTGAAAGCTTAATTAGGCAGTAGACTGATTATTCAGTTCATACAGGAAAAATAAAAACAAAGGCACAAACCCCACAGGTTTTAATTGGATGCCTTCTTCCCCGCTTTTTGAGGCAGGAAGTGCCCAGGTGTGGTGGCTGAGAGCTGCCTTTGGGAATGTCTGAACCCTGAAGCACACCCCTGGCATTGGAGAGGGGCCCTGGAGGAGCGCTGTGGGCAACCAAGGGCTGACAGCACTGCCTGCTAAAGGAGTTAGCTTGCAAGGATTCTAATTTTTGAAAGTGTTTTTTAACCATGACCTCCTTGAACAAACCCAGAGGTATTTTCCAGCCCACACACTGCAGCACACCTTACTCTCCTCCACCAAACACAACAGGCTGCATTTGTTTTGCAGTGACAGCTGTCATTGGAACAGAGGCTTGAGAATGGATCCGTCAGCTTTTCCACCTTGGGAAGCTGATGGACTGCTACTTCAAATGGGTTCAATTTATCTGTCAGAACACCACATACATATGTATATTTTTTAACGTTATTTATGAAATTGTAACCTGCTATTTTATCACCTCTACCAGCTAGTGAGTCTGTCACAGAGTCATCCTTTCTATTGGACCAAAAGAAAAGATGCTGGAATTCTTTATATTAATTGCGACCTCAGCAGTCTGACTGCTACTGATCCATTAAAGGAGAGAAGAGAGTTGGAGTAGCAATCAGAGGAAAACAAGAAGCAAAATTTAAATCTCTAAGATGTGAACACCAATGAAAAAACGTTCAATGTACATTTCTGAAAGCGACTGGTATTAAAATTTTCATAAAGATAATCCTATCTGCTGACATAAATCAAAGTGTAATATCCACCTATGTTCCTGAAGCACATCTTGATCTGGATACCCCACACAGCAGGCTGGAAGCAATTTCAATGCTATTTCTCAACATATTCTACATGGCTTTTTTTGGTTTGTTTTCCTTTTTAAATTATTTAAATACCTCCAAGTTCCTGGAGTTCATTTCATATTAAAATTCTGCTTTAAAGGATGTAGGAATTAGGTTCCCATACTTAGTCCCCATATGATAAAAGCAACCAGGTACATTTTTTTAAAAAGAATTAACTCTCCAGCTCCAAGTGAGTCTGAAGAGTCTTGCTTTAGGCAACTCAAGGAATCTCAGACTCCAGGGACAGAAGCTCCAGGTTCCGATCCATTAGTATTTATGTTATATTTCAAACTGACTTGAATTAAGCAACTTGACAGGTAGCCCTGATATAATAACTTCTTAATATTCTACTATTCAGCACTTTCTTTTTTTGCATAGGGTTATTTTTATTTTAGATAGTTCCTATCTGTCATCAAAAGAGAAATGTTCCTGCCCATTGCAACAGAACACCCTCAGCAAGGGTCAGCAGCAGAGCTCAGCAGCTGGCCCGGAATTTCAAGCGGCATTTGTGAAGCTCGCAATCAGTGGCACAGATGGGGGGGTCAAATCATGGGCAATTCCTGTCACTGTTCCAGGACACATGTCTCCAAGTGGCCAGTTGCCAATGGCACAGCACAGCTGAGGATCCTCTGCTCCCACTTATGCCACGAGACAATCAGCATTCCCTTGTGAAGAAGGTGAAGAATGGATGGAAGTGGTAAGGACTGCCACACACACCTGGAAGCCCCCCCGCAATCACCTTCCGACTCTGAGAGTGCGTTTTGGCTGCCAGAGAGAGTAGATGTTGTCTTGGATAAAGTGATTTACCCCTAATCACCATCAAGATCTACATGGAAGTTCTAAGTGCATGTGGAAATTGTCAATTAAAGCTGGGGAGTCTCAGTAGAGAAAGGCAGCAGGATGCAAAGCTCTGACAGGCAGAGTCTCTTCCCTTTTTTGTCCCTTTGCTGGTGAGCTGCAAAATGTTCCCATTAGAGATAACCTTGTCACAGTGATATGTTTATTAGCAGAGTTCATCCTATATAAGAAGAGTACACAGATGAGGCCCCATGATTAGTGGCAGCAGAGAAATAATGATTTGTTTCTATTTTTCTACAAGCTGTGGTGGTAGGCAGAGCTGTTGCACGGCTCAACCTCTCACCAGACTACATATACCTACTTCAAAAGAGCACCATATTTCTTTCTTTGTTTTTTAAAAAGAGAGAGAGTAGGCAAATTATTAGAATATTTAGCAGAAAATGTTGACTCATTTACATGGAAGCACAGAGGGAAAAGGGAGAGCTTTGGGGAGGACATAACGAGTTTGGAGAGATAAAAGCATAAGGGAGGGAAAGAGGGTTAGACTATAAACCATCTCAGGTACATTGGAGGAGAGGGAAAAAAAAAATCTTCATTTGGTGTTTGGCTGTCAGTGAAATCATAAAAACTCAGAGAGCTATATAATCTATAATAAGGTGGTTCATCTTTTCTTTTATGGCTTTGCTGACAGGTATAGCAGATTCAAATCTTTCCTTACAACAAACTGGGAATAATTTTACAGCCATGCTCTCCTTTCTTCCTCCTTTTACCTTGACACCCTTTCTTCAGTTAGTGCTGCCACTGACATTAAAAATGACTCTCTTGTCTAACCAGCATCTCATCAGCCATGGAAGAGAAGAGGTCAGAATTCCTTTCCCTTTGGAACTCCAGCCCTCCTGCACCATCCACCAGTCTCTCCTCTGCCAGGAGACCTCAAGCTTGAACTTTCCCTCACCTTTTGTTACTGCCACGTCTCTAATGCAGAAAACATTTCCTCTATGCTTTTCTTGCATGTCAAAATAACATAAAATAGTCATAACCAAAAATAACAGGCTGGTGACCTGTTATTTTATTTAGTACCTATATTCACATCCCTTCCCAGCAGTCACTTAGCAATCTGTCAGAAATTATGGTGCAGTAAGTGCCTGGATGCCAAAGGCTTCCTTGTGCAGACTGAAGTTGCTTTGTCCCCCTCTCTTTCAAGAACAAGGCAATCAGAACAAGGCAAGTCACACTCTGGGCTAAACTAATCAAGTATCTGACTCCAGTTCATTCCTGAAGATTTCATGCTTTGTTATGATGCTGATGAGAGAATTGCTTTTCACTTCAAGGAGGGCTGCACTGTAGGGAGTGCAAGAACAACAACTGTCACACATGTAAGCCACACCAGGACACACTTTTATCAGGCTTGCTACATTCAGCAGGACAGAGCAAAAGAGTGCTTTTAGGAAAGATGACTACAGGGAATCTGATGCTGTAACAAGGAAAGATGGCACTTACAAAATTTCTCACCACTGCTAAACACGTATCTTGTGAAAACACACAACCAGAAAAATATTGCATTAAATGTTTTTGAAAACAGGGATTTAAGATTTAGATTTTCCTCAGGCTGTATCCCATGGCCACAACTGCCCAGCAGAAGAGACAAACTGTCTCAAATATTTCAATATTTTTAAACCAAACTGAAGAATCATATTACAAACCAGATACACAGAGCATGAGGTTTTCAAAATATTTAGCAAGTATGTTCATTACATTTCGGTGTAAATCACTGCACAAGTGGCAGTTAAGTAGAGGGCAGTTTAACCACTGAAGAGAAAGGCAGAATTTAATTTGTCACCTGTAAATTTTCTCTTACTGTAATCTGTCAGAAATCCGAGGAAGGGAACAAGAAGATTTTTTTTTCATCATAATTTTCATAAAATCCACTCTACACTGCTACTTGCTATGTTAGAGAGTGGCATGTACTTTATTATGGCTGATACATACAGAGATTACATATTTGTTCCTGACAAACAACAACTGGTGATGTAAATTATGGTGTAGTAAGTGAAAGCAGATGGGAACAGTGACAGGAAAAGGGAGAGAAAGAAGAGGGTGGTGGAACACTTCCATCCAAATGCTACTCAGATCCACTTTAACATGATTTAACAAGACGGGTATAGGGCTGCTTAGGTGACCAACACCGTGCCTTTGCTTTCCAAGAGAGTCAGGAGAGGTGATTTGGAAAAGGAGAATTAGAAAAGCTTAGAATCAGTTAATCTAGAGAAATGTTTCAGACAGGAGCAACATCACTGAAGAAAGCTGGAAAGGTACATATGGAGCAAGTAGGCAGAGTGAATAGCAAAAAATGCTGGAATTTCAAGAGGAAATAGTCATTGCATGTTGCTAAAAGTGAAAACTCTAAATAATTTTATGTGGAAACCTTACATTAAATATCTTGGAAAACAAGATCTAATATATAGAGAGCTGAAAGATTCCCAGTCAACTTTATTTTCACTACATCAGTCATTATTCACTTTTTGATGTGGTTTTAGACAAGCAAACCCATTGTCAATAAATTCTAAGATGATAAAAGTGTCACTTAAAAAAGAAGTATCTGTAACGGCATATGCAAAATTAACAACTCCAAACACAAGATGTGCAAGATGGAGAATGTATTAAAATGAGATAATTGGCAAAAATCAGAAGAGTTCTCCACACCTGCAGCTATAGCTTTTCAATTTGTTAGGAGGTATCATGCCCTTTACACTGGTGTAAACTAGGTAGTACCTAATTACCACCCATGCTCACTTCTGTTAGAACACAGACTGTGGAGAGCACTACTTGCAAAATTATTGTCACATTTCCAGAGCCCAGCCTGAAGAAAGCCCTAACTAATCTCACCATCACTTTGAGAACAAGCGCAAGAGTTGCAGAACAGGCATCAAAAAAAGCTACAGAAAATTCAAATAAACCCTCCCTACATAAGAGATTTAAGGTAGAAGGCAGGTTGAATACACCTTTTCCTCTCCTTTTTATTTCTGGGAGTAAATAGTTTCTCCCTAGATACACAGAGGGTAACACTTGGGAAGAGGAGATAAATCCTGTGTCTTCAGGGAAGTTGACAGGATGGGGATTAGATTTCTGTGGCACTCAGCTGTTTTGGGTACTTTATCTTTCATGGCAATTTCTAGGGTAAAGATCAATTCCTTCCACACAACTGAAAGATGTTCTGCAAGTAACAGATTTCCAGGTATGGATGTGCTAATAAAGGAAGTTAAAGGAATACTTTCAGATTTGAGACAATACTCAGCAGATGCACAAATGGACATACATGACCACACTCAGTTTAAGTGGGAAATGGTAATTGAAAGCAAAGAGCTCAGTCTAAGTGAAAATACACAGGAGAGAGGTGATCCAAGGAGCTACACATGGGCAGAGTTTCAATGCCAAGCAGAACATGGTTCTGTAAGGTGTAAAACTATTGCTGAGTGCAGCCTGGGGTCTGTGAGCTAGCAATCCCACTGGTGACTTCTGACTTCAGTCAAGATATGGTACTTCAGATATGAACACAATTAGCAACTGAAAACATGTTTAAACACACCTATATCAGGCACAAGCCACAGCAGGAGCTGTGTATTGCTATGACTGACACAACTCAAATGTTAGACATTTACCAGCACAATGTCAGGGCATTCACAGCTTTTTATGATGTGTGTTTGTTATCAGAGAAGCCCAATAACCCAACCATTACTAACTCCTGTGTAAAACACAAGCAATGCTCTTGCCTGACAAAGACGCATCATAAATAAATATTAGCCTGTTCTAAGTGGCACACTTAGGAGCAAAGACCTCATTGCAGGAAACAGAGACCTTCACCCAGACAGCTGAAACAACAAAAGACCCCTCTTAGGAAAGCTGATGGCATAAAAGGCTGGTCGAGCCGCCGTGTGAACCACATTGCAACACAGCAGCACCTCTGCCCGCTTGCAGAGGCAGCCAGGGCACCGATCCACACACAGCCACCAGCCAGGACAGGCACTCACACGGCTGCTAGAGAGGCCTCCTTACCCGACCTGCTCTCACAACAACAATTAGGGACAAGAAGAGCCTGCTAAAAAATAGTGCTTGTGCCAATTAAAACCTTGCTACATTTATTCTGAGCTGCCTCTAGTATTAACAGAAACCAGTATGCCATTATTCAGCTCTAAACCAGACTTTATCACTATTGTGACATTTGATGATAGCACTTCCCTTCTGCGAGGGTTTTATAGTGGTGCAGTAGAAGCCATTTATCCAACCACAGAATTTCTGTTCTGTTATTCAAATGTTATGTTGTCACAAGTTGTTGCAGTGTTAGTTCACCTAGCAATAATAACCATGTAAAAAACATAAGCAATGCAATTGAATTAAATCCATCACTGGAGGATTCCTCTGGGTGTTTTTATTGGTTGGAAAGAATATGGGGGGGAAAAAAGCCCAGATGCTAAACAAAATAACTCAGAGAAAGAAATTATAAAGGCCATTACACCGTGATGTAGACTGTGAATCTGACTTTAAATTGTTAGAAGACTTATTCAATTATCAAACTGTTCAAAGTGAAGCTAAGAATAGCTGTAGAAAGATAATTACATTCTCATGGTTTAGTGCTGCCATTTGATTATTTGAAATGTCCTTTAGACTTTCAAAACTGATGCAATACAAGAACAAAAACACTTATCTCATGCTCAAGTCAAAAGTGCTTTTCAAATATTACATGCTGTATAGTTTAGAATTTATGTAACAGCTAAAGATCTTATTGAGCTGGAAAATAAAGAGACTTTTCTTTTCCAATTTGTTCTCGGGTTATTTTCTAGTCAAGTAACATAATCCTACTTTAAAACTTATAGTCAGTAAAAAGCAGTTGACTGTTCACAAGTTTTCAGCAGTACAAATTGACAGTTATATTTGATAAAATATGTGGACCTCTGAAAGTTGTTCTGACAATTTTTAAAACGTAAATCATGTAACTTCATGCATTTTATTGTAGTATTTTTCTGTAACTACCTCTTATGTCACAAACCAGTATGTTTATATATTCACATGTGTTTGTGCACAGATACAAAAAAAAAAGGTACTAGTTCAAGTGGAGAAAGAAACAGCATGCACACAAAAAAAAAAAGTCCACATGCTAAAAAAATTATATACATAAAGGAAATTTGTGACTTAATTTTAATTTACTTCACTGTAAATAAGCCCAAAGCCCATCGCTGATGTAGTCAGCACCATCTGCCGTAAACTGATTAATATATCATAAATAGTTTGAAATTTCAGCTGTTGTGTACATTATGGATAAACAGGCACACCAAAATGCATCTCCAAGCAGTGCAAGATCCATCCTTGCTGAGAGGTTTTGTTTCAGAAGCAGAACACCTCACAAATGCATCAATTTTGACAGAACTTCAAACGTGAAGCTGTCCAAGGTGAACATTCCCTGGTTACTCCTCACTGAGAGATTCAAATTTGAAAACTTGACCTTTCAGACTGGTAATGGACATTTCAACAGTTCCATTTCACAAAAATACATAAATTCTTTTATTTCATTCCCACAAAGAATGCTCACCAAAGAGCGCTGATGCTCTCTAAACGTCAGTAGAAAGTAATTTTAACAAGAATCATGTCATATGCTTTACTTTTAACTTTCCAAGAAAGCTAACAAATGGTAGGATGAAGTCATTTGGGTTTGNGCTTGTTTGCTTTACTAGAAATGACTGTAAAATTCTACCCTCTAATTTTATCAGGTTCATTTTAAATAATTCTGGTCCTTTACATTGTAGAGACACACAGTCCTATAACCAGAAGAAATCTCTCTCACCAGCTGTCCAGGCAATTAAAAAGGTGGGAAAACACTAATAAAATTTTGAATTTGAGCTATTGTTCTCATTTTCAGTAAGAGCTTAACGTAATTACATCACCTTCCCAGAGGCTCAAATGAAGATTGCTGGAATGTGACAATTCATGACACCTGTGGCACCCTGGCATTAGGAAAACACTCTTTAAAGTATTCTGGGCCTTTCACTACCTACACAATTCTTCAACCATTTCAAGCTGAAGTGTGTACTGTACATTAAGTTAATGCAATACACTTGATGTCCACTCCTGAGCCCATTCACACTCAGTCAGATCGATGTGATCAGGGGGGTGCAGCACTCCTCTGCAGGCAGGGAGCAGCTGGCAGATCTTCCCCATGGCATTTCCATTATTGCAGCCAAAAAGGCAGTGCCCTCACACCCACAACCAAAGCACAGCACAAGCCAGCCTTGCATTTCAGAAAAATAAAAACCTCTTTCCAACACCAGCAAGAAGTTTCTGGAACACTAAGGGCCCATTAAGTAACCCAGACCTGAGCTGTGTCGTGAAGCTTCCATGGAAAGAACAGTGAACCTGACCTTTGAAGCTGACAAAGCCTTCACCAGTTTTCAAAGGAGCTTCCAAGAAGAAAAAACCATTAATAAAGTTTTTAAATACTAGAAAAATTAGGCATATATATATATAAAATTATATAGGTATATCATCATAAGCAATCTAGAAATTCTAGTACAGCTTCTTTTCTTCAGCTGAAAGGAAAATGTAAAGTCCCTAGGCAACATCTCAGAACACAGGGCCAGAAAGATGCGCAAATATTTATGGAGAAGAAGAGCAGGCTGCAAGTAGAGATGAACCAAACATTTGCACAGAATGGCTAAAAGAGTTTGCAATTACTGTCATGTCACATTTTCTTTTTTTTGTCATGTGCCTCTATTGTCTTCTTTCAGGTCAATCAAATTTCAGTAGGCTTCTGTTACCATACTTGAACTCAGTTTCAATTTTTTAGATACATTCTTGCAGAAGTATGAGATGAGGCAGTTTTGAAAGAAGATACTTATTTGTAAATGGCATCCAAGCCACAGATCTCCCACTAGCCATGACACAAATATATAGATACATGTGTATATTTGTATATTACACATGCATAAATACATGCACATATCTGCATAAAATATTTTTAATATATTATTACACATACATACACGCATCTCTATTATGAAGTTCTAAGCAGAAAGATTTCACTGGATCACCAGCTAAAATAAATTATTATCAAAAGAGTTGAGAGAGTGGGACATGAAGAAACAGCATTAGCAGCCACTTCCTGAATAATTCCAACAACTCAAAGGACATCCTTTGAAAGCAAATTCTGAGTGCCCTGCACCAAATTCATCTGATATGAACAAAAACCAGTTCAGACCATCCCAAGGGAAAGTCTAAGGAGAGAGGTCACAGCTTATCAGGAACACGCCCCCAGGCTCTGTTGCTATTGCTTAAATGCCACCCTGTGAATGAGCTGAGACTCACCAACAAGCCCGTTTCCCACCTCTATGAAACAATTAAATATGATACTATTAGCAGCATCAATTAAGGCAGATAAAGTAATAGTCTAATTGAATGCTCCAGGAGGCTAATGGCTTTGCTTTCACTGGATAATGGATTGCACTCCCTGCTCGTGTGCTATAAAGCCAGACATGGGATCAATACTTCCTTCTGCCTAGAAAGCCTGCTTGCCTGGAGCATAATAGATATCTAATTTAAGATTCTTTGCTCAGGCTTTCTTCTCTTAATCAAGGAATAATATATCATTTCTTAAAAAGTACTTTTTTTTAGAGGTGTAATTTCCCCATCATTGCGTTTTAAGAAAGTTTTAAGTAACTTCCTCAGCTTTAATTCCATGGAAGCAAAAGGTCCATTTATCTTAGGACACATTCCAGTGCTCACTTGGTAAAGGAGACTCTCCTGACGAGCTCAGCTGCAGGAATGTGTCTGTATCTGGAGCCTCATTCTCCCAGAAGGGCTCCTGAGGGACTGCAGAATGCAGAGTTTGCGTGTTTACAATAAAATAACTTGTGGGGAAAAACCAATTTGGATCATTTCATTGTTTTTCTTGTTCAAGGAAGCATATGGGTTTTTTCTTCCACAAGGAAGGCTAAAGTGAACAAATTTTGTAGCATTCCAACTCTGAAATGATGCAAAGGAGAACTCTCAGCACCAAAATGTATCAGGAGACTGAATGCACCCCAGAAAATATAGCTATTTCAATATAACTTAGAGCTCACATTTTCAAGGACAATAAATACATATTTGCTATTGACTGCTGGAAACGTTTGTCATGAACAACATAGAAAAACCTTTCAAGTTATTGTAGGAGCGGGACTTTTAAAAGAAATGAGTCGTGAAGAAAGAAATAGTGACCTTTGCTACATTTAACTGAATAGATGCTTGTGTTAACATAGAGTAGCCAAACAGACTAAATGGTTGGAAAAAAGGTTTCAAAATACTAAACAAATAATGGCATAATAAGATTTGCATTTAGCACTGAAATCAGTGAGTAGCTTTAGCAAATAATAGCTTTTTAAAGCTGCTGATTCTGCATTTACCAGAAAAATCAGAGCAGGCACGTTCACAGGACCCAAGGTATGAAATTGGTTAAGGATAAGACAAATCCAAGGTATTTTAGGACACTGTGCATTCCTCAGAGAGACAATACCGTGGGTCTCTGGTGCCAGTGCCTTGTGGTGCCCAGCAGGGGATGAATCACACTCAGTGAGCTGGAAGCAGAAGATGGAGCAGCAAAGAGCTGCTGCTGTCGCCAGGTGGAAAGCTCCGAGATAAGGAGGGCTCTCAGAGGAGCACTGGATAAAACAGGAATCCCAGAGCACAGTCCTCTGAGCAGAGAGACAAGCAGTACCTCTAAGGAGCCACTGCCAAGGAGAGGGAGGCTGAGCTGTTTTGGGGACTGAAAGCAGTGTTTATAAATATTCTAAATGGGGTTACATAATGTCATTCAGCCACTGCCATCATGGCAAAGTGTGACTGGAAAACTGTGCATTTGAGGCTAGCATTACATGATCCAGAGACAGCTGGAACAAACACTGAATGAAGCAGATCAAGTACCTGGTCCCAGAGTGAGTCCTAAAGGCTCTTCAACCATATGCCTTTTACAGGTATGCAATGCAATATACATTTCAAATATATATGATTTAAAGCAGCCCCTTCAAATTACTCCCTTTGCTACTCTGAATTGACGAGCCTACATTATCAGTCATTCTCCTGAAGAATTCCCAAGCCCATTCCACCACTGACTAGGGTCTGAAAAAGCTCCACCTCAGTGCTATCTGTATTAAATCAAGAGATTTAGCTCACAACTTGAATTATAGGAAATGGATATAAATAACTTCTAACACAGTAAGAAGTAAATTAATCCAGAAACTTCGTTGGGAAGACTTATCCATATAAAAAAATCTATTTAGTAAATTCTGTTCTTATTGCACTACCTAGAGAAATTTCTGAAGTAAAGAATGGTTAAGAAAAAGGTTTTAAGTATCAATACAAAGCAGGCTGGCAACACTCTCTCAAATATAAATGAGTATTTATCTATCTTTCTAATACAAACATAGTAACCCCAGGAAATGCACACTGCTCGTACTGTTGCTTTTTACTTATGGACAACCCAAGAACTCCTTCACAAGTCCTCTTAAACTGGAAAACAATGTGCCTGTTATTGGAAGGAAAACACAGACAACTAAGCCAGCTATGAAACCTGGCCTCATGCTCTCATGTCAGCGCAGAGAACTCGCCAGAATTAGAATGAGAGAAAAGAGGTATAAGCAGAACTATTTTATTGCCATTTAGCTCTTCCCAAAAGTGCCCAAGTTCAAAAATTAGACCTTCAAAGCTTGCCTCTCCCCAGCCAGTTTATTAAAGCTCTTCAGCACCTACAAGTTTTTCAGTAAGCTCCCAAGGTTTACTGAGACCTCTCTGATTTCTGCAGTCATGCTCTAAATCCAGGATTATTTTGCTTTCATAGTCCCTCTCTGCCCGTCCATGGCCTCCAGACACATTGTGTAAGTCATTATAAATCAAAATCCCTCTCTGCACCCACTCCAACAGCACACGGGCAAAACCATCCATCATATCTGAGTGTACACTTGTACTGCTCCTCCTTGAGGGAATTTCAGTTCCCTGCTCACCCTCTGCAGACACAGCATGAAAGGAGGCTGGGCTTGCTTCTGCACTCAGGCTACCCTTTTAAACAGGACAGTTCGATACAAGCTGTCAGATAACACAAAAGCACTCAGGACTGCCCAGATGAGAAGGAAGGATGCTCAGTGGGAAGGTGATACAGACAAATTCCTGATGTGCCCAAGTGAGGTGTCTAAGTGACAAATTGAGGTAAAATGAGAACCAACACCACTATCTGAGCTTACTCCACAAATATTTCTTCATAAAGACACATTGAAGAAAGCCTGGCTAAATACATCCTTTGCCTACTTTGAACTTAGCATTCTCAAGACACCAGCTGCATGTCATCTATGAAGCATCTTGTAATTCTAAAATTTAATTTGATAATCATTTCTGTCTCCTCTATTAACTCTCATGAAGCAGGCTCATTAATTTTCCAACAGGTACTGCTTATTTCATCAAGCTGATATGTCAAAGCACAGCAGTGTGAGGAGGGTATTCCCTCCTCCTCCAAGTCTGAAGAAATTAGCTCTGAAAGGCAATGTGCACACACTGGATCCAGTCCAGGTTCCAAGAACACTTTGTAAAGTCTTGCAGAGTTATTACTGCTGGAACTGGAGACAACAACACTTCCTCTGACACGTGCAAGGACAGGAAGGCAGTGCTGTTATTCCTCTTACCCCTGACAGATGCATGAGTACTCAACAGAAGAAATTAAGTTGCTTCTGATGTCTTAGCACAAGACATATTTAAATGCTTCAGAGAAGACACCAGCTAGCTCTTCATCTCTTACATGTCTGAACTGTCTCCTGGTAGTTAAAAACACATACATAAATTCTGTCATTTCATCTCAGGTAATAAAACTGCCATCCACTAGTCACCCAAATCACAGCAATGGGCAACAGTGGCAAAAAGCTCAAGTGCACCAAAATCTCAACTACTGGCAAAACCACTGACAAGAGAGGCTGAATTTCTAGGAAAGAGCCAACAGTGGCTGCATGCTGAAACAATACAGACATATAAACTCCTGTAAATCAGATGCTCCAACAGCTTCAGAGGTTTTTACAGATAAAAAAAAACATGCTAACTGGAGTTTTAAGCATATAAAATGGAGACTGAGTGAGCAGCATTCTGGAATTGGAAAAGCAAAAAAATCATCAGGCTTCCTATAACTAGTTATGATTTCTCATTATACAAATGTGCCTTGAAGAGTCACATTACCGCAGGGTTATTGCGCCCAGTAACTACTGACCCCTGGGTCACAAATTAAAATCAACCAGATCTACAACTCTATTTAAATTATAATACACCTCTCATTTCATGGAGGAATCTCATCATGAAGATCATAATTGCAAATTGCCCACCAGACACATTAGGCAGAAGTGGGATTTATTTTAAATTAAAAAGTAGCATTTCTTATACCCCACCAGCATACTATAAGGGTCATTAAAACATTTTGGAAAGCTCTAACTTCAGTTTGCCTTCAACTTTTCTGCGGTAGAAAATTAAGTTACTTATTTAAATTAACATTCTTTATAATTATGTTAACTCTTTTCTGGCTTGGCTTTTCTCTGGTTATCAGAAACAGTTAAATGTATCCTTCTACCACAGAATATCAGAAGAAATTTAAGACCCTACTGCTAAACACGGATTTGAAAAAAAAAAAAGTATTTTTATCAGGGTAGGTTTCATTAAAAGTTTATGCTGCAAGGAAAGGAACATATGCATCCAAGCAGGTCATAAAAAAGATATTAATGGCACTGACCAAATGTAAGCTGTTTGATAATCTTTACCATGTCAAGACAGGCAGAACTTTTCCACAAGACTTGGCAATAATACAAAATATTTCAGAGAAGAAAATATTCAGTTGGAAGGGACCCACAACAATCATCTAGCCCAACTCCAATATGCATCACCTGTAATTTTTATCCCAAAAGAGCTGAAAATATTTGTCTGACTTCATGCGTAAGAATCACTTAATCCACTGAAATGCAGCAGCTAAATTAATTAGGGCTAGAATTGAAGGATACGGATAAAAATTTGAGAGAATGTTGTCACTGTTTAGAGTCTATAACATTTGTTAAAGGACATAAAAACTAACTATGGAAGAGCACTTAAAAAAAAACAAACAGGAAAATAAGCACTAAAAATTAGGTCTGAAATTGTAGCAATATACTCTGGAATTCAGTTTCAAAGCATTGGAATAATGGGGGATAAATCAACGCCTAACATCTTCTGTGGATTATATGTTTAATTTTTTAGCAATCCAGTGAGACATTTTTCTAAGAATGCACATAAAAAGAGCAGAGCAAAACCTTATTTTTTAACATTTACATTTCCAGGAATTTTTCTTCATCTCTGTTTGGCCAAAACTCAAAAACATCTATTTTTTTTGTCAATTGCCCCTGTGCTGCCTTGGACCAAGGCAGAGAATAGATTTCTCACCTGGAGCAGTCAGCCTCAAAGGTGAAGGGGCTACCAACAGATCAGAAACCAAACCCCCTTCCACACAGTAAACAGCATGGTCCAGAAATTTAACTGCAGCAGCACTTTGCCAGCAAAGCACAGGTTACAGACTCACTGCAGAACAGCCATTAGGGAAAAGCAGAACCAGACAGAGCTGATTAACAGGGACAAACTGGAGTGGCACTGGAAAATGAAGAGGGACACAGATCATCATGATGGACAGCTGACATGTACACAGGAGAGTCACTGTCAGGATCAGCACAGTTTAAAAAAGGTGTTTGAAAGGATGAAGAACAGATGTTTCTAGAAACGTTGTCACATTTAGTGTAGGGTCAAGATGCTACAAAAAAGCACACAGAAGTGTATTTGAGGAAAATGGACCTAGGCAGAATCCATCCTATGGGTAAATGACAGTGTGAAAAGTGGAAAGGGAAGCAAGGTCCTCTGAAGGTCAAGTTAAAATGTTTCATGTGAAAGAAGATTGGGAACTTTCAGGAGGAATAAAAAGAAAAGTAAAAAATTATCAGAACCACCAGCAGTATACAATCTTTTGGCAGTGTTCTCCAATCATACACGAATTTGTTACAAAAATTGGGACATTAAGCTTTGAAAGTCTGTTCAGGGAGCAATAGAGCAAAGCAACATCTTAAAGATGCTTTGGAGAAAGAATCTGTAATGGTTAGAGGCAACTGAAAAGACTAAGCTAAAGCAACGCAAGAAAAGCTGATAATGGAATCAGAGAGCGTGAGAGAAGGAAACCAGTGCCAGTGTTGCTCAGAGAAAAGGGCAGAGACACAGTAACCTGCCCTCCTCGTTCTGAGCTGGATCTAATGGCAAAGGGATGTGCTGTGGGGTAGACAGATCAAGGCATAAGCTCAGAGAGAAAACAATTCTGAAAGAGAGCTGTATATCTAAGGGGTGTTCACATGAAGGAAATTATGTGCACATGTGCACAGTAAAGTTTTCCCAGAGCTATGATTCCAACTCCGCTCATAGGCAGTAACACCTGCCTACAAAATACCATATTTTGAGACACTGAAATGTTCTGAGTTCTGCATTTCCTTTTCAGATGGCTCATACACCTCATCTACTTCTCTGCCTACAACAGCACCAAGGAAGAAAGGACACGGACATCTGTTTTCTAGGCCCTCTGCATAAACACACTCCCCAGAGCTACAGCCACAATGGTACCAGCTCTTCTTCTAGTTCAAATTTGGTAAATACCAAGCACTCTGCAGACTGCAGTAGTTTCACCTGCAAGACGAAATTTTGCACAAGTTTCTGTTGACCTCAGAAGCTGTGTTTTCACATGGATGTCAAACCAGCAAAAATACCCTTCGGTCAGCAAATTCAAGATGCTCAAGGATGTATTTTCAACAGTTCAAACCATTCTGATAACCACAGGGTTGTTTATGGTGATCCATTTTCTTGTTTAATTTCCTGTACTCTGAAACCATTGCAAAAACTTGCTGGTAAATCTGAACTTTCTTGGGTTTTGATCTTGGAGATCTGTGATGATTTTAGGTAAAGCCTGAAGCCAAGAGAATGCTCTGCTCAAGCCTATTTCCAAATATATAAAAGACACTTATATCACTGCTTTACAGGAGCACCAGAAAACCACACACCCTCCTTCTACCAAGGCATACCACACATGAATGAACTACTACAAGTCACAGGAATAACATTCCCTTCAAGTACCTCCCAGTGCCAAAGTTTCAAAAAACCCACAAAGCAAATCACAATATTTACCCTATTTTGTCCCTAAGAACACCATAAATTCTTTCTCACCAGATTTTGTTCCCGTCTCAGCTGGAAGCATCCTTTTCCCTTTTTATTTTCCTTCAGTTTTATCACTGGATGACAACAGGATTACAGGAGGCTCTGATCTCTGCTAAAGTACAAGGCAGATGAGTACTCACAGTCTACAGGTGAAACGTAATTCTTACAGTGCTTGGGGTTAGGATGATGGCCATTTTTTTCCCTTTGGGGGATTGCTGGGTTTTGGCATGGGTTTTTTTTCATCGTTTCATCGTTGCTTTTCTTTTTGAATCCAGTTCTTCATATTCACACGTTTGAGGTGGTGTTTTTTAGGAAATCTCAGTGAGTTGTCTGAGTTTATCCAAAGTTATTTAGTAAGCACTCAAATTCAGGTTTCAGCAAGGTAAATGCTTTAGCTGAACACGCAGACAAGATTTCCTAAATGTGTTTCCTGTGCAAATAATCAACACAAGCAACTCCACACAAACCAAGACGGTTTCTCTGCGAGGCTTTATCCACACTGAGTGACTGAACTGTGGATAACTGAGGTAGACTACAAGATAACATCCAGAATTACTCTATTTTGTTGCATATTTTCTTTTCATAATTTCCATTGGTGAACTACCTAGACTGCTAACCTAGAGACATACCGTGTTTGGGTGGATATACCCAAATACTTGGATTTAATGTTTTCCAGTTTACAACCAGCATGGCAGGCAGCTGACTAGGGAGGCTCAATTAGTACAAATATTATGGCCAAAGATTATCAATAAAGCCAATATGTTAGTTCTGCAGATTTCTGTTGTTTGTATCGATATTCACTGCGCAAACACAAAGTTCACACCAAGAACAATTAAGAAAACTGAGATATTAGATATTTTGCTGTTTATAACCTAGTCTAATGATTTAAATGGAACTTTAACCATATTCATGATGAAATGTCTTGTCAGTAACAACCAGGGCATCGAATTTAGCTTTATTTTCTCTAGAGGAGTGGCAGTGAGCTGTTTCAATTATAGTGAAATTGTTTTGTCAGCACACTGTTTAAAAGAGCAATAGGGTTGTGCTGTACAAAAATACAGATGCTGCTTACTGTGACTTACTAAAAAAGAGAAATTGCATAACCTACTAATCTCTTCAGAGTGCTCAGTACTATAAATATGTCAAAACTCCTGAAATCTCCATATTAAAGTACTTGAGAAGGTAGAATGTGAGTAGAAGACATTCGCTGGGATCAAATTACCATGAAGAGCCTTTGGAGCTTCTTTTTACAATGTCATTCAGTGAAAAGCTAATAGAGATTTTTATCTTTCCATGATTGCTAGATCATTACATTTAATAAATGTAATGGTGTTTAACCCAATTGTAAATGAAATGTACTCTTCCAATGGCCTGAGTCATCTTTTGCCTTCAGCCTCCTCTGCAAAACACCACTTGCTTTGCACTGACCATTAAGTTGTGATTTCATCTATAAATAATTGAGAGGAAAAAAGCTCTGCTCCCAGTCAAAAAAATAAGCAAGTTTTTACACTGAAAAAAAACACAAACCTATCCGGTAATGCTTCCTAATCTATAAATAATTAGATCTCAAGTGCTTTCTAAAGGTCAGTGATATTATCTTTTCACCTCCTGAGAGGCAAACCAAGGATGTAGCAGGGCAATGTGGCTTCTCCAGACCCACCCAGTCAGTGGCAGACAAAAACAAAATCAGGTCTCCAGAGCTCTGATGGACTGTCCCACTTGCAATCTACTTCATACACCAGATGTACCTCAGGTACGTCTGTGGCTTTCGAGATGAAAGGAATCAGCTCTGACTCATGTAACTTTCAGATTAAATGGAGCATGTGAATTAAATGGAATACCTAAAACACTCTGAACATGTAATATGAAGCAGTGATTTTAACCTCTTAGACATGGAAAAATGGCAGGTGAATTTCTGTACTCACAGTAAGGCATAGGCTTGGCTGAAGAAATTAAGTTTGTAATTGAACAAGGCACAATGATGCATAGTCTTACACATCTCTTGAAAATATTAGCTTTCTTTTAAATCAACACTCTGTTCCTCCTGTTTTTAGCTTGTTTTGACTATTCAGAAGCACACCACCTTTGCAGTACCCTGCACTTACCTCGACCCTCTCAAATGTGACTGGAAATGTCACTTAAAGCTTAAGCAGGCCAGGTCCTCAGAGCATGCAGTTTTCACTCACTGCTTGAATTTAAGACCAGCCTTCTCATTTGAAAACTTTTAATCAGATTAGCACTTTGTTTTCCTTAGGACCAAGAGCTCTTAATGAATCTGAGTGCTTACAGCCTCCTTCATAAATTTAACAATTGCATCAGGACAGTTGGAACCGGATGATCTTTAAGGTTCCAATACTCATCAAGTCCATTTCTTATCCCACTGTACTTCCTCTCCCCAAAATGCCACCTGAAATTACACAAGGGGATCTAAAACACATTTACCTGTGGCTTGGAGATCTTTGAACTCCTGAGACAGTTTAACAGAAGCAAGCCCCAGAGCAAATATGGATCATCTAAGGAAAATAAGGTCTGAAATCTGCTGTCAAGCAATATGACAGAACTCCAGCAGCAATTAGTATATTACAAGTATTTCATAAAGTTGCAAAGAAAATAAAAATCCAGCAAGTAATATACAGAAAATGTTGTTATATTATACCAGAATGCACTGATTGAAACCAATAATTTTTTTTAAAACGGGAAAATTCAAAATGAAGAACTCAAACTCTGTTTTTACTATCTCGTCTTAAGCTTTCCTTTTTTCTCATTTCAAATTCCCTTGTTCCATTTATCTTTAATCCTCTTGTATGCATTCATATGAATTATTCAATCACTGCGAAAAATTATGTTTTCCTAAGTTCATTTGACTACTTCAGCCTTTCCTTGAAATATTTTGAGACTTTGATTTTTTTCACTATACTTCAGAGTGAAACCACTAAATTGCTTGAAAATTTCCCTGTTATTTTTCCAGCTTATGAAATAAGAAAATTATCACTGGGGGGAAAGCAAGAGTATTCCCTCAACCTGCTAAAAATCAAAGAAGCAGTGTAGAGACAAACAATCTGAATATAAAACCTACACAGTTTTCTAGCATGATGAAAACATCAGACTAGGAAGGTGTACCCCTCCCATGAGGTCATGTTAGCTGAAGTTAAAATAAAAGCCAGTAACATTTTGTGTTCATGTGTGATCTTCAATACCTAATGGCCCCTCATGTTGTGTCAGGTTAGGAGGTTCACCCAAAAAGCATTGCTTGATAAAAATACTGTGAGGAGCTCTGCTACAGGGGTTGACCTCACATAGCTTAAGGGCAGAGCACTGTCACCACCTCAGGTGAAAATCCACCTCATTTCCTTAACAAACCTGATTTACATCCCTTTTTTTTTCTGGAGCTGTGTAAGAATGTCAGGACCTGACCTGCTCTGAACCTGCTTGCTGAGGGACAGAGTGCCATTTTTTTCTTGCTGCAACTTTCATCTCTGAGATGAGGAAACAACCGCTAGGGATGTCAGTTTTATGGCATGTCCTGGAATGATTTGAGGCAGGAAGCTCCTCTTCTGAGATGAAAAGGCAGTTTTCTACTGAGTGTCCTAGTCGAGCTACAGGAAAAGGGTTATTAGCAGAATAAAAGTCATGAATGGTTCACAACCATATTCCACAGTCAGAAACAGCATCCTGATTTATGAGCTATAAATGTTCTTGGAGTCAAAGGAAACCCAGTATCCTTTGACTCTGTCCCTATCACTCCACCTTTTCTTCTGGGAAAATATGCAATAGAAATAAAATGCATAAAATGGGTATGAGAAGGCCAGAGCTACCCTTTGTTTTCATGTAGGGTTTGCAGCTGGGTATCACAGACAAGTGTCACCTTTAATTATTATTATAATCCAGTACAACTGCCACCAAATTCTGGCCATTTCTCACACCACAAAGTCCATCCGTTCACCCCCAGGAAAGTTCTTGACAGAAACTCCCGGCTTATGCTACGAAAATTGGCATGTGCAGGCTCATTTGTCTGGAAGTTTAGCTCAAGCTGATTTAGGGCCACCTGGATATCCTGTCAGATCCCTCACTGATGAGAATTGCCAAATTAAGCTCTTCCCTTCAATTGTCACGAGTGCCTTATTTCATCTGCAGCCTTGATTGCCCCCTTAAAGTACACCAGGGAAGTACTTGCTGCGCACATCAAGCAGGAAGATGGAAGAGTGCAAAACACAGATCTAGGGTGATTATCCAAAAATCAGACTGCTGAGAAATGATGCATAATATCAGTTAAAATGTCACTAAAACAGAGTTATGAGTATAGCCAGGTAAAATACTTGATAATTGCTTATAATTTTCAGTGTTTGGAAAACAATTTCCTGGCCAGATGTTTCCACATTGTATTAGATGTTTCACTCCCTGTCAAGTGTTGCACATTTTCCCTAGTTTATGATTCAAGGTGTTAATCATATTCAGTCTTTCAAGATGATTACGTGGTAGCATTAACATACAAATGTACAGTGATTATCTCTGCTTTTCAGAATTCTTTGCATTTTGCACAAGGAAAACAAATAATAAAAGAAATAAATCAGTCTCCTTCAACTTGCATGATGCCTGTTACAAAATGAAATTACTATGAATTCAGAATCTATGAAAATTAGGTATTAATCAACCTCAAAGTACAGAAAACTTTCACCTAAGCTTGAAAGTAGCAACACAGAGTTAGAGCCTTTCAATAGACTGGAGCTGACAGGCATTACTGTCTCATAAAACAAACACATTCCTTACCTCCAGGAACCATACAGTGCTTTCATATCCTATTGATCAGACTCACCAAGTGCTGACTATCTGCAGCCATTTCTGAGGAATATACACCAGTTTACAGTATAGAATCATACAAAATTAGGACACCATTTCAGAGTGCAGAGGAACATACTATCTAATATCCAGGCTTCTACCATGAAACAGTAAAAATTACGTAGTTAAACTGCATCATGTTCAACACCACCTGAATCTGAAAAAAAAATAGAGGTTATTTACAAAGGAATTTGATAGAGGCAGTAAGATGGGAATACATCTCCAGTTTCCACCGATTTCACATGAAGTATCTAAATTTGTTCCTAGTGGATTAACACAGTCATTTTTCTATGTCTGAATTCATTATGTCCTTCTGCTTAAAGGAAACAGGGACCATCACAGCAACAGTTCTGTGTCAAGTCATTGCAAGACAAGATTATGCAAGACTTGCATTTTGAACCCTTGTCTTGTCAGGTTTGTTAATGAGTTCATAAAATCAACTTTAATCTCCATAGCACATTGTCCTGTAACTATGAGATATCCAAATGGCTCATGGCAGGTATTCAGAGGGATAGAGCACAAGTCTCCTTCACTCCCAGCAGGAATCACTGGTGAATGTAAGGGACCACAGCCTAGGTAGGAGCACCAGATCCAGATTTACACACACTCCCCACTAACGAGGCCTAATGCCTTGGCTAATTCCTGGTGCTGTGCTCTGCCCATTGCTCTTGCATCTGTTTCTCTGTTGAGCCTTTCATGCTGCAGCATCAGGGCTGACTGATTTAAAATGAAATCCGATTAATCTTTCAATCACCTCAGTTCATTTTTATTTCTTTATCCTTTGCTCCCACAGTTGATACTCCCCCAGTCCTTTTGACCCCTCCACAGTTCACAGTTCTGGTACTGAAAGATATTATTTTCAAAGAATATGGGAGAAAAAGCCAGAGGGAAACATCAATGTATCCACATTTCTCTTTGTTTTTCTTCATTAAACTCATACATATTGGTACTGCAGACCAACAAACAGCTTCTCTTATCAGGCAGGAGCCAGGACCACCTATTTCAGAGTTTTTCACTATTATCAAAACACCTGGACTCAAAAACAGAGCTGATAAATCATCAAAAGCAGAAAATGAAGGGAAATGTTTCTCTAGGTTCATAAGAAAAAATATAAATGGGAAAATTTATACTAAATCCACTACAAATGAGTTACAGCATTTTGCCAATAATTTATTAGTCCTGATTTCACTGTGATGACAGTGCATCTGCTCCTGCTCATTTCTAGTGCTATTAGACAGTTTGCTTCTTCACACTGAATGGTATCTTTCTTTGCAAGCAATGCCAGCTTGACTGCCAAGCCAGACTTCAAGCCCCAACAGCACTGATGACTCCAGGATTTTTAGGGTGAGGTGCCACCAGCGTCACCCACAAGTTCAAGAAAACCAAACCTGTGCCTAAATCACTCTCCTATTATCATATTCCAGTCTGGTTCTCAGAAGTTAAGGTAAATTCCTGGTACTTTTGGTCATTTGCCAGTAATTTGCATGAAAACAGGATGTCACTTTAAATTTTGCACCTCAGAGCCTCATTAAACATAGAATATGCTACTGAAAGAAATGCCATAAAGACAGTAAGAGCCAAAAGAATGAAGCCTGCATTTCATTCAAGCCACAGGCAAAAGGATTACAAACTTCATGATGTGAAATGATGTCTGCACAGAGTAGGAATGACAATTAAGAGCTGGGCAAGGGATTTATATCCAACAGGCACAGTGATGACTGTCTAATGTCTTCAAGCCTACATTCTTAATATATTCCTGCATTTAATATTAATTTTACTTTTCTCTATATCAATTCCATAATTTATCTATATACATTTGATTTTATTTTTCTTCAAGTTTTTAAAGCCTAGCTAAAAAATAAAACCTACGCAGAAATTGCACCAAGCTTTGCCCCCAGTGACTCAGCAAAATCCTTCAACATCTAAGAAAACCTGCTCAAAAGCTTATCAGTCCACAGCATGTTCTTTCCTTGACATATGGGCTTTTAAACTTTTTCTGGTGCACACCAGTGTGGTCTACTGAGTTATTATCTTAAAGGCTGCATCTTCAATGAAGGAAACTTACTTTTGCTTGGCAATAAAGCTTGTTGAGTGACAAGGGAAAAAAAAAACAACCACAGTGCTTTAAGGGCAGAAGCCCCCATCACTACCTTTCCTAAACCTTGTTTACTCTTCCTGTGTGAGTTCCTAGAGGTAAATTTGCATCCAAGGAAAAGATCTAAAGAATTTTTTATAAAGGCACCTCAGAAGAAGAACCACTGGCCAAGCACACATTCTTCACTCTCCACCTCATGTTCTGAATTATGCAGCTTTCATGTCATATGACACTTCTTTTGTTCTAACACAGGTATGTAATAAAACTGGAGGCAAACAACCTTTAGCTAGCTCTGTTTTAAAGGAATAATTATTTAGGCACAGCACTTGACTTAGAATTTCAAGCACATCAGTCTATACTTACACATGTTATTCAAGATCTTTTTCTGTTAAAACTTTAGTGATTATTTAGAAACAATGAAGCAAAGTGAGTATTATTTCTGGAAAATTAGCCATCTTTCAACACTAGCTAAGAGAAAGTCCCAACAAATGTAGCTGTTTATGGAGTAATTAATGCACTTGATGTCTATTTTTATTGCAGGACCACATGATTAATGAGCTGTCATATTCTTAAGGCATTCCCTGGCGTGTTTCTGTAAGCTTGTTCAGATAATAAGCCTTAAGAGATGAATGAAGCATGTCCTGCCAGATCTGCCGGGATGATTTCCTTGTACGATAACCGGGGGACATGAAGTATCTCAGCTATCCCAAAAAAAAAAATCTGTCTGCTCATTAATCAAACCTGTCTCACACCGAGTGAGTGCTGTGACAAAGAAGAGAAGCACATGACAATAATACACACAGGATCAAACAATCCAGACTCTTCAGTTGTGTGGGCTTCCCCAGGTGGAGGAGTGGTATATACAAGATGCTGTCAGTCCTGGGAGATCTGGTCCACAGGGCACAGTGTGCAATGACCATCGTACCACAGATAATCTCAGAGAAGGCAAACAAAACTTACCTTAACCTGATCAACCATTTTCCAGGATCTCTGGGAGCAGGACTTCTGTCAGGACACAACACAACCCTCCAATCACTGTCCTTTCCTGTGAGCTTACCTCAGAAAGAGTAGGTGCAGGCAAGACATTGTGGCATCACAGTTCAAAGACTTCCTGATGAGTAAGTATTGCTCTATAAAGCAGGATCAGGGTGGTCAGCTGGGTACTCTTGGCAGGTTTTCTGTAGAGACAAAGTCAAGAGGTGCTTAGAAAGTGTTTCTAAATTAGAGGTATTCTACAGCAAACACACCGTACTTTTAAAGCCACTCTGTCTGATTTGTGGGTGGTGGTGTATTGTTTTGGCTGGCTTTTCAGTTTGTCTTTCTTCAAAATGTAATCTGAACTATGACTTCCCTGTCTCAGATATTTCATCTAAAGCCACATGGGCAGAAGGCACTGCCCAACAGTCTTTGCTGTCTTAAGTTATTTGGCAAATTCCTGAAATGCACCTGCTGATACTAGGAAATTATTTGGATGGCTTTGAACAAGCATGGAGCTAGACATACTGAGAGCTAAAACTTGCATCCCGATGGTCCCTCTGCATCTATTGACTGAAGGAGAAAGAGTGCAGCAGAGAAGCCATGCCAGCATCTATAATAACAGCTCTGGGTTATTCATCACTAACACCAGCAAGAAATGCAAAATTACCAATTAGAACTGAAGTCGTATCACCTCCTGGGTTTCTCTTCCGTGCTGTCATGAGCAGAGCTTTAGACTGTCTGAACAAAAAGGATAGCTTGCAATACAAGCTGTAAAATTTCACATCACTGTCACTTCAAATGAATTTAGAGAGAAGCATCTCTGGACTGCAGTGTATTGCGAGAAAATTGCCAGGAAACAAAGCATTCCTCCTTTTTTCTCTTATGTTTCTCTAATCTGGTTCTCCTTTCCCTGTTCCCATTCATCAGATGCAATGGCTTGTCCATCTTATTTTGTACTGTAATATTTTGACAGAACACAGGTTTTTGATAGTCAGATGGTAACTAGTTGTACTAGTTTTCAATTGAAAAAGAAAATAAATCCCAGAACAGCCAGAATTTCTTATAGCTTGTCTCTTTTTGTTCAATTTCTTTTATTTGCCAAGCGTAAAACAAAGACCAAAACTAGATTAAGATAATTTTCAGTTTGTTCCAGCAGAGCAACAGCAAGTTATGATTCTGTCTCTCAGTTCCTAAATACCTACAAGACAGGATTTGGCTTTTAAGATTTGTTGTTGTTGGAATTAAAACCCAAAGGGTTCATTTGAACAAAGAGGTTTTCAAAACAGAAACAGTGATTGTAAGGTTAGCTGCAGAGAATCCTGCTAAAGATCAGGAAAATGGATGCAATGATAACAGCTCATCTCTTCATGAAACCTAGGCCAAAAACAGAAAAATGGAATCTTCTAATTAGACTGCTGGTTTTGCAACAAAACCATCCCATGTTGGTGCTTATTAAACAGCAAAGTCTGTCCACACCAACTGAATGAAATAAATTTCTAATACCTGAGGAAATAAATAGAGGACAGGGGAAACCTCTTCCTATTCATTTTTCAGCTAACTGGGAGGGGGGGGACAAGCTTTACTAGAAACATTTCTGCAGAAACAGGTATGGCTTAGTACATGATTTATTATGATGCAAGGGAATGCACATCTAAGTTTACAACAAGAATTAAGTCCAATATTATCGGATAATTAATGTGACATTGACAAAGCAGCTTGCTGTATGCATACATTACTTAGCAAGCCTGGAATATATTTGTCCTTTCCCGATAACCACCTGTGCAATAAATCACAGAAGCATTTTTGTATACTTCTGCAAACTACAACTTAATGACTGACAGCACTAAATCAGGTAATTTCTAGCTCCCAGAATCCATGCAGTTTTTCTCAACTGGGCAGAGACCCTATGGAATTTAACCACGGTAGGCACCTAAGCAAAACATGGCACCATACAGGCTACCAC
The DNA here is from genome assembly GCA_013399455.1 of Anthoscopus minutus. Classification (NCBI taxonomy): domain Eukaryota; kingdom Metazoa; phylum Chordata; class Aves; order Passeriformes; family Paridae; genus Anthoscopus; species Anthoscopus minutus. The sequence continues at coordinate 80,209 of VWYI01018070.1, forward strand.
AAAGAAAATTCCCTCTATCTGGCCCAAACCAGAACAACTCCACATACACACGTGACGGCAACACCTATCAAACAAGGTTATTTCAGTTCTGAAACCTGAATATCTAAGACCTCCTAGAATAAGAGAGACAGGCTAAAGGAAACCAACCTCTCCTTGACTCAAATGACAGATTTTAGGGGCGCACTTTTTTTG